>JAFFST010000243.1:39773-50506 GCA_022414735.1 Noturus placidus | reverse complement strand
CAATGTCTATTTTCTTCTTTTATGATTACAGTACAGTACAGGTATTTAAACTGCATTAATTACATAGGTTTGTATGGGAAAACATGCCTTTTTATATGTAGTACAGTGTTTTGGGGGAATTTTAAAGGGTTGGAACCAATTAAATTTTTTTCCTTTATTTTAAATGGGAATAATTCGATCGACTTACGAGATGATCGACGAACGAGCTAGGTTATGGAACGAATTAATCTCGTAGGTCGAGGTACCACTGTACAAGTATTTATCTACAAAGCTTGTAATGATGCTCTGCTGCCCCCTAGTGGGTGTATAGAGAGATGGCAAGAGGTTTAATACAGGTGTCACTGTTGAAAGCGGCCGATGGATCGGGATAAATTGCAAAGTTCGATCGCATGTATTGATGTCCGAATTATGACATTTACATTACTAGTCGCTGATGAGTTTAAGAGTCTGGTGAGGGAACGACACGTGAGAACATGAACTTACAGATGTTGTAGACGTCTCAACTTTAATAACAATAAACGGGTGTAAACGATGACGCGTCTAATCTCTATGGCATAAAAGCAATAAAACAAATCATACGCACTGTAAATACGTGAGATTCAGAGAAAAGTCACCTGTTAATGGTGCGATTGCTCTTAAAGACCCTATTAGCGAGGTGTGTGTTTACTTCCGCTTTAGCCTCTAGTGCAATCCTTGGCAGAACACTATTCATTCTGTGTGTCTATAAACGTTACTTACCAACTCCTGTGCCTCTCCATGGCGCTCATCGAACACTCGCACCAGCTTCTTCTTCTCCTCTGAGAGAAAATGATGCATAAAAACGTAAACAGCTGGAAAAAGCTTATTGCGTCTGCATGAATGATTCAGTGTGACGACTGTAGAGAAGAACTCTGGGCTTTGCTCATAGACCAAACAGACCAGGCCTGATGTGATACCGATCCTAAAGAAGTGTGCTGATAAGATCGTGTCCCCTAAATAAAAACTACATTTAAAAGAAATTAATTTTGGACCAATCAGGAAGTGGTGAATAATTTTCTCTAACAGAAGCTCTGACACTTATTCTATTAATGCGCTCAATGTGTTATCGTTTCAACAGTAACAGCTCGTACACCGGGACTTGTACAACACATGCTCCACATAAACGGTATGTAAACATGTGACTTTTTTACGATTTCTGACACCTCCAGGACAAAGGTGTTGACCCTTTTTTTTCTGTAACATGTCAAACTGCATATTTATTGCCTTATTAACACCAGAGAGGCTGGGGCGGCTGTGTCTCAGTGGGTAGAGCGGGTCGTCCACTAATCGTAGGGTTGGTGGTTGGAATCCCGGCCCGGGTGATCCCATGCCGAAGTGTCCTTGGGCAAGACACTGAACCCTAAGTTGCCCCCGATGGCAAGCTAGCACCTTGCATGCAGCTCTGCTCCCATTGGTGTGTGAGTGTGTCTCATTTGTAAGTCGCTTTGGATAAAAGCGTCTGCTAAATGAAAAAATATATAATATATAATACATGGTGACGGACCTTCCACAACATTAAATGGACAATCTATAATAAACGAGTACGATATCGGTATAATAAATATCGCGGTGTGTCAGGTAACCAATTATCGGCACATACCTACAACCTGAAATCATACTGGCTAGCATTTCGACAGATACCAAGCTAGCTAAAGGTTTTTTAATATATATATATACACACGTGTGTGATTGTGCCCTGTGATGGACTGGCACTCTGTCCAGGGTGTACCCCGCCTTGTGCCCATGCCTCCTGGGATAGACTCCAGGTTCCCCCGTGACCCTGATAAAGGAGTAAGCGGTGGTAAAGGAGAAGATGGATGGATGGATATATATATATACACACACACACTATATATACACACACACACACAATATATATATATATATATATATATATACACACACACACACACACAAACACTACTATATATATATATATACACACACACACAATATATATATATATACACACACACACTATATATACACACACACACACACACAATATATATATATATATACACACACAATATATACACACACACAATATATATATATATATACACACACACACAATATATATATATATACACACACACACTATATATACACACACACACACACACAATATATATATATATATATATATATATAATTACTTTATAAACAATGGAAAATGTGTTAAATCAGTGTTTGTTTTCGGAACGGTTTAATATTCACCGCCTTGGGAGCGAGTCACTCGGTCAGAGATCATCTTCAGCTCCTCATACAGAGACCTGTACATCTCATGAAGCTTCTCAAACTCCTCCGACGACATTCTGCCGATATGAAAACCCTGAAAACCCTGAAACCCTGTAGTGAGTCTGAACCGATCAGTTCAAGCTGGGAAACACGAGCATTACGCAGAAATCTCCAGTTCTCGCAGACTAGCAGCACTATCACAACATCCCGGAGGAAGTGTTCTTCCGGGATTCACGTAGGTGTCCTACACAGCGCCTGCGTAAAAAAACTACTAAACAGTTCAGATTTAAGCACTAATCACATTTTACAACTACGATAACATTTCAGCAACATATAAGGTTTACACGTAATGGAACATTTCGAAATACAGAACGGTTCATCATATTTACAGAAAAATACTCGAGCAACTCGTAGACGTCTTTCACACACCAATGAATTGTGGGTTGTGTAGTTTTGGTTAATTACAAAACAAAACCAACATTGCTCTGTAATCTGATCAAACATTAACACGTATAAATCCGCATGTCGAAATGTTTTTTTTTTTTTAATACATGTATTGGTTGAGATCTGAAGAACACAAAAGACGGTGCAGATCACGTGATCTATACAGCGTCAACTCACTTTTAAATTATTTTTGGTTTATATGTGATTTAAGGATATCCATATGTTTATAGATTAGCATCCTTCATCTGTGATGTGCTTCGAGTCATTTTTACGTTGGAGTGAATATTTCATTCGGACTGTAGCGCAATAACTGTTTAAAAAACAAAAAAAAAACTACACTTCCCACAAACACCCGCGCTAGATTAGCTGGTTAACGCACAGTTAATCATTTCGTCTCTAACTAGCTAGCGCGCATCTTAGTTCTATTATTTGCTTCAACCTGCACCTTCATTATATAAAGTCCACGTCTTTTGCTAGCTTTTTCGTTTATTTCCTAGTTGAAGCTTCTAATACCCGGATGAGACGGCGCTATCTGATTAGCCCAGACGACATTTTGACTACGCTCTACCGGCGAAGGAAAACTCCAACTCCCATGATGCTCTCAGCGAGTGGGAGGTTAAACAGCGCACATTATCGCAGATCCACACCGTGCAAGTACTTACGGTTGATACAGCACGCGCGCTACATTTCTCTTTTTCATTTCCGCCATAATAATAATGATGATAATGATGATGATTGTCGTTGTGGGCTCCGGGGTCGTGGCGTTAATCCTGAGACTGATGTCGCCTCACATCAGGTAGGTGCACTGTGATCTGACATATTGCTGGAAATATTTAACAATGTCAGTACATCACGGGCTCGTGCACGAAGAAGGGTATTTAAATGGATCATAAAGTGGGAGTGGGACCGGGGGGGGGGGGATAATGGTGTCCTGAATAGGTATTCACTTTACACTATAGGTTTCTGAAGAAGCAGAAATACTCCGATTAGAACCTTGTTTAAATGTTTATTTAATGCACAACACTATAGCTCTTCAAAATCCATGTCGCTGATTATATTTTCATACATTTCCAGAGTGATTTTCTTGAATTATCACCATAGTAACCGCCTCCGCTGAATAGAAATATGAGCCGCCTTGGAAACAGACCAATCAGAGCTCTCCGAGGGCGGGGCTAATTATGCATGCGCGGCCTAATTATACAGAGCGCAATGTGATTGGCTGTTGAGGATCCGCGCGGTCGGACGGCCAAGAAGCAATCGTGTAATGGACAGAAAAAGCATTAAATTGTGAATTTGTGAAGTAACAAACTCTCTAACACAGAGTCCCTGACACAGAGACTGTATTTATGCTCATTTTATCAGTCATGACATTTTACTCATAGATCAAACAAAATGTGAAATTTCATTGCAAAAACTTTGTGTTGTTCCTCGCCCCTGCTGCAGAAGATGGCCGCCAGAGCAAAATTCACCATTTTGTGTGGCGCTTTAAAGAAAAAACATTACTCTGATACACATTAAATATCTTTGTATAGAAATGTTTCTGATGCGGTCAGTCATTCAGTTCCTGTTTGATGGTTGGTGCTGTACTTTCATTATTCCTGGGACAAGTTAGCGGTTGTGTGTCGCTCGGACATCACAGGAGGGCAATGCTAGCCAAGCGAGAACAGTCAGGTTACAGTCGACGTTTGTGCCCAACGGTGAAAAGCGCAAGGGCTTCTTTTCTCACTCATCTTTATTCACGTTAATGAGAAATCTTGCACTGAATAGTGGAGACCTTGGACTCAAAGTCCCAGAATGCAAAGCAGCTATTACAGCGCCGTTGAGCTCAGTTACGGCAGAGACTCGGATCGACTAGTTAGCGGTCTACAAGATGATTGGCCCGACGATATTGACTGCACTGTTAGTATGAAAGTTCAAGCTTTGGATGCTGATCTGTTTGAGAATTATGAGGACCTGAGAAAGCCGGTCAGACTACAGGATTAAAGTGCCGCCGCATCAGCATTGTAGGCAATGTAATAAAGTGTTAAGTGAAAATAGACCTCATGATGAAAAAGTTTAAACAACAACAAAAAGCTATTTCCATGTGCATAAATATATTGAAGATAGTGTTTTTAATTATAATTATAAATGAAGTAAGATTCCAGAGGGTGGATAATCTCCTCAGTGACATTTTATGTACGGTGTGAAGTATTGGGAGGCGTTTCAGGGCATTGTGACATTTCATACATCTTACGTATCAGGACTGTATCTGTATATACGGATTATCTACGAGACCCATTATGTGACATTTTTCTCCAAACCTCATTGTGTGTGTGTGTGTGTGTGTGTGTGAAGGAAATACACGGCGGGTGGAGTGTGTGTGTCCACTGCACGTCTGGACGGGAAGACGGCGCTGATTACAGGTGCGAACACAGGGATCGGGAAAGAGACGGCGCTGGACCTGGCTGTTCGAGGTGAGAGACACGCAAACGAAGCACTATCCGATATTTAGCGGACAGCCGATTAACAACGTTCACACTGAAACTTTACTCTAAACCATGGTATTGCTCTCCTGCCTGTTCAGATTGTTGTGGGGTCTTAATTTAATTAATTAATTAAATCAATTTGTATAGCGCTTTTTACAATGGTACATTGTCTCAAAGCAGCTTTACAGAAATATCATTTTTACATTTACAAGCGACTTACTAATGAGACACATTCACACACCAATGGTAACAGAGCTGCATGCAAGGTGCTAGCTTGCCATCGGGGGCAACTTAGGGTTCAGTGTCTTGCCCAAGGACACTTCGGCATGGGATCACCCGGGCCGGGATTCGAACCGCCAACCCCACGATTAGTGGATTAGTGGACAACCCGCTCTACCGACTGAGCCACAGCCGCCCTTAAGTCAGTGTGGATTGAAGACACAGTGCTAGGCTTTAATACTGTGTGAACAAAAGTTACATATTGCAGCTTTAATGGAAAAGTTAGTCTAAGTGTAGATTTGATTCACCCAACTGTTTGTATAAAATCCTTATAGTATTTGATGTCAGAGTGAGTATTTTTGTTTCATTCTCCATGCAGGTGCACGGGTGATTCTGGCCTGTCGAGATGTAGAGAAAGGTGAGGAGGCGGCAGCGGAGATCCGCAGACGTGTGGGTGGTGCACAGGTGGAGGTGCGAGAACTCGACCTGGCGGATACCTACTCGATACGGGCATTCGCACAGAGATTCCTCCAAGGTGTATATGCGCTCTCGCGTGTTTATAACCAGCACTGAAATATAAAACGTGCAATCGTACCCATCGTTTCTGTATTCTGCAAACTAGCTAATTAGTGCATTAATTAGTTATCACGTCCGTACAGTTTCCAAATAAGTGAACCGCTTGCACATGTGGAAAGACTGGCTTCAAACCTCTCCTCACTTTCGCTCTTCACACAGAGGTGAGTCACCTGCACATCCTGATTAACAACGCCGGAGTGATGATGTGTCCTTACATGAAGACTGCAGACGGCTTCGAGATGCACCTGGGAGTCAATCACCTCGGTGGGGGAAATTTCCAGCTGATGAGAAAAGTGTATTTAACAGAAAGATGATAATAATATGGGGGTTAATCTCATATAGAAGTTAATTATTGCATTTCCAAATAATCTCAAGTAACCATTAGTACACGTAAACTGCAGCGTAAAAGCTTAATGAAAAGATAGACGCTAATCAGTGTTTTCCCATCTTAGGTCACTTCCTGTTGACGTCCCTGCTGATCGGCGTGTTGAAGCGCAGCGCGCCGTCCCGGATCATCATCGTGTCATCGCTGGCGCATTATTTCGGCTGGATCCGATTCCACGATTTGCACAGTCAGGGGAGCTACAACAGCGGCCTGGCCTACTGCCAGAGCAAACTGGCTAACGTGCTGTTCACCAGGGAGCTAGCACGCAGGCTAACAGGTATACGAGAGGCTTCGCATCATAGCATGACACAGTATAACCATTTACTCGGCATTACGCAACTCAGTCTTGGACAAGGTACGGAGTTAACGTACATGGACCAAAGTTACTGTTCTAACTCTGATGTTGATGGTTTTCCTATAACTGCACACGCCCAAGTGTTTAATTTCTCTTCAAACTACAGCTGTACCACTTTACAGCGTTATAAAGCGCCGACATTGGAGACTCCTTCCGGAAATGTTACATTCCCTTACAGAAAAACGCCAGCATAACCGACGATCACACACACACTTTGAAATCTGCTTGTGTGACGTCCCTGAGTGAGCGGTTACTATAGAAACGATAACGTATTCGCAGTAGCGCATTCATAGAAACCTGTGACGTGCTCCCCAGGGTCGAACGTGACGGTGAACACGGTGCACCCGGGGACGGTGATGTCCGATTTGGTGCGTCACTCCACGCTGATGTCTCTGGCGTTCGCGCTGTTCTCCGTATTCCTGAAAACGCCGCAGGAAGGAGCGCAGACCTCCATCTACTGCGCAGTTGCTGAGGAACTGCACTCCATCACGGGAAAGCACTTCAGGTAGGGTGTATTTCAGAAACGCACTCCATGTAGACCACCACTGCATAACCTGGCTTCGATGGTATTTTAATCTGTGCAAGTATTTATACTTAAGTGTTTTTTTTAAATTTCCCTTGTTAAATAAATTTTAAAAAGAAGGATTCTTATTTTATAGAACTACTTTTGTCTATTGTCTTTTTAAAGGGTACCAATCGTTCATTATCTAAGCAATGGTACGAGTCTTGTTTGAGAAATCTGGGTTAATAAATTCATTCCCTTTCTCAGCGACTGTGCTCCAGCCTCCGTCGCTCCTCAGGGCCGCTGCGACGAAACCGCTCTGAGGCTGTGGGACGTCAGCTGCGACCTCCTCGGCATCGAATGGGATTGAGATCGCTCTTCTTTCCGTCGCAGACCAGTCATCGCGACCGGGTCACTCAGACGAGTGTTCTGTTCTACTACTTTGCCAAACGCACTTACTACCACTTTAAGCTTATTTCCAGAAACTGGACCTGGGATCCCAGTATCGTTCGGGTTTATACGTCGCTGTAGGGCGAGCCAAAAGGTCTTTTCTTTATTAGAGCTCTGAACCTTGTTTTAATTCACGTACATTTCGCCTCCTCCCCCACTGCAGCTGCCTAGAATCGTACTGTTTTTATACAGAAGTAAACTTGTTTTTTTTACTACTGTTACATTCATGACAAGAGAACTTAAATATTTAAAATATGTATATAACGTGCAGAAAAACTACTACGATTGGCCACGTTTTCCTACTTTTATTACCTGAAGGGTCACATCACATCGTGATGACCAGTTGTGGTCTGATCACGTTGAACTATTTTCGTAAAGATTTAAGGCGTGAAAGATTTTATAGCCGTTTTCGGGGGACCGAAAGTCCTGCAGGAATACACACACATTCTGGTATTGCTGTAATTGTGGGGACTGGATGTTCTCAAAAGCACATTAATGTCACAAAATTGCTTACTCTTGAGCCGTATGGAGCAAGTTAACTGGAAATATCTTTGTGAGCACTTTTTAGGAGTCTAGAAATTTCTCTCATTTCTGGGTCGAAGCACTTTGTGATGAAACCCTGCTGTTTTGTCGTCAGGATTCTTCTGGTCATTTTCTTCTTCTTCTGTGTGACTGGATAGACATCAGCCCAAATCGAACAGTCAAATATATATTTTACTTGGAAGTCTTTGGCTTACACTGAACAGAAAAGCCTTAACGCTCGTTACTTTGCATAATATGCAATTCCAGTAATGTTGTCCTAATCATTGATAATTTGTTGCCAAATCTCAGATGAGTGTAACCATCTTAAACTCATGTTGAAAAATTAAATAATATTAATAAAATTATATGATTGCTACAAGTCTGATTAAAAATGAAGTTACATTTCGGACCCATTAGTAGGTTTTTATACACAATGTCGCTTACACTCTAGAATATCATTTAAAAACCTGTTAGCATAAAGTTAGCTTGCTGGTGAGAAAGTTCTGGCAAATCAGTTTGGGGTGTCTTACATATGACACAATTCTGTGAGAAATCCGTGCAGGTTACCTCGCTAGCTAGAACATGTTTACAATCCTACCAGAAATCCAGTCTTAATAACTCAGACGAGGGAAAAAGTCTAACAAGCTTACAGACAATAGCTGGTATTGGACAGGCTACGTTATTATTACAGCCATGAAATGGATAAATAGTGATACTATAGATGATATTTCCACTCGTACACCAAAATCAAACTGACGTAAGACAAAGAAAGGTTATTGCTTCAACATTTGGCAGGATTTAATTCCATTTATATATGACTGTATTTACATGTCAATCTTATTTATTCTGTGCAAAGGACAGTGTAAACATTATCTGCTGTTATCTGACATCTGTGTGTCCATAGAGCAAAAATCACACTATTTCCCTTTAAGTATGGAGATATCCAATGATCCAAATGATTGATTAAAGGCAAACAGTGAAAAGAAAACAAAAACTGTAAAGCGTTAGATTGTGCATCACAGAATTAGTCTGGAAACATGTCCTAGAAGACGTTCTCAATTACAGGAAGGGTCAGACGCAAGATGGGCTGGCATATCACACACACGGTCAACACAGAGCTACAAGAAAAACGTGAAATGTTCACACTCTCTCTCTCTCTCTCTCACCGAATAAACTTGACAAATTTTCATCAAAAGGCAATGCTAATCATTTCAGAGAGCTTTACAGTCAGTATTGCTAGTGCAGCAGTTTATATGTTATAATATTTTTAACAAGTGCTTTATATACCTCTGTCGTTCGCAGAAATCCCTTATTGTGTCGTTTTATTTTTATTACTAATGCCCTCGTCCAGACGAAGCATATATCCCACAGTATGACAGCAGTAAATCTAGAACATTCAGGTTCTCTGTATTGGTTAAACAATAGCATTGCAAATTGTTTCTCAAGGGAAACCATACTCATTTCTGGAAAGAAGACCCAGGCCAGTGGACATGTCCTTGAAGTTCCTGTCAGAAAGTAAGTACGTTAGCTTGCTAGTGAGAGTATGGACCAAAAATCCTGGAAAATGAGACTGGGTTGTTTTAGCTGGATAGTATGGCGAAATCCTGTGAGAAATCCAATCAGACTAGTGCAGGTCAGCTTGCTAGCAAGAACATGACTTGAAATCCTCACAGAAATCTTACTCTGACTTAAAAATCCTGTCAGAAATCCTGTCAGATTATCTCATGTAATCCAACTGACTAGAATATGACTTAAGGTACTACTCAAATCCCCTCAGGTAGCTCATGCTAGCTAGCTGCATAGAATTTGCTTTAAAATGACCTTTCAGAAGTCCTGTACGATTAAGCGTATGCTTGCTTGCTAGCCGGAATATTTCTTTAAGCTTCAGTCAGAAATCCTTCGATCATGTTTCCTAGCTATTTAACAAAATCGATCCCCAACAAATAGCACGATCTACACGATTTACAAAAGCACCATTCTCCCCAAATAGTGCACTGCATTGTAATTAAGGTGTGCTTTGGGACAGACAATGGGACAGTACATGAATGCTAATGAGAATGCTAATGCAAAGAAACGCTTTATGTGGCCTGAATACAGAACCTACTAATCAATGACTACAGTATAATATGAAAAATGTGCATGGTTTAATTCATATAAGCCGAGACACAAAGTAGAATCGGTAAGGAACGCTAAGGAAGCACCCTATTTATCTGAGGTAGGAAATTAAAATGAGGCGAATACTGGATGCTGACAGAAAGATTTTCCTTTAGTAACTGAACACTATTTATTGAGCCCAAACGCAGGCATTAAAGCAATACACAGCATTTCCCTTAGGTCAACTGTATACGATCAACCAAGACATTAGCTGCTTTAGTGAGCGACGAGACTATTGTCGCTAACAAGTAATGGAAGCTTATAGGCTTTGTAGAGCTGTTCGGTGCTTATGCAGATTTTGAGACTGTAAATGTGGACAAAAAGACATTGCAGTGTAAAGTGTGTAAAAAAATGATTATGTAACAATATAGTTCAAATATAAATATATATATATATATATAT
>JAFFST010000243.1:28377-39753 GCA_022414735.1 Noturus placidus | reverse complement strand
TACGGTTTTCTATGAAGCAGGAGTGTGAGGATTTGCATATTTACGTATGCAATTTATTTGTTAAAAGGTCATCTGGTAGCTATTAGCTTCTCTTACTTGTTAGCCGTATTAGCCTCAAAGCTCCAGTCTGCAAGCTGACTGACTGCATATGAAGTAGTAGGGGGAAATTGTGTTCATTTTAGTTTCGGACAGACTGTTCAATTAAGAGCATGTGCATCTGTTTGAGAAAGGCGCAGTAGCGTTGTTAGTGGTTTTTAAGATGTTCCGAACTGGCATTTAAAAGATATATTACCCTGTAGTGAATAGTACTGCGTCGAATATGCTGCCTTTAAAAAGGACCTTTGCTCTCGTGTAGACATGTCCTTATGGCAAACTACTAGGGGTTGGTTATGGATGTAAAGTCACATGATCTGATCATGTGACAACATGAGGCATGTCAGTGGTTCAATTCAAGCATCTCTCAAACCCCCGACCGCTCAAACAGAGCGAAGCTTTGTGCCCCAGTCGGCCTTTTGAAGTTACAGTCAGTCAAAAATTAACCCACCGATGCTACCTTTTGTTGCCGTGGCGCTTACGTGACGCCGGCTCCTGGTGTTCCGAGAGCCACTGACGGCAGATCTGTTGCATGACGGAGTCGCTCGAGACCTCGGCGGCCTGGAGGACGTCCTGTACGAGCACACACGCCTTCACAGGGTCCAGCTTCACCGCCAGGAGATACGCCGCCCTCAGCTTATTGCACATCAGGTACGCTTTAATCTACAAACGCACATAGAAAAGAGGATTTGTATTGATGAGATGGTATTATTAAACAGTACTAGAATTGTTTTTAACAGGAGAAAACCAAAGAAATGGAAGGAAGATTACTTTATTCTCGGTGGATTTGGACTCCAAAATCAGAGCCTCCAACTCTTTGGCCTGAAAGAGAACAGATCAAACAGAAGCTTTCGTTTCGGTCCATGACAGTATATCGATCTTCAGCTTTACTGATGAAAATATCATTTATAAAATGGAAACTTACAACATGAGTTTAGTTTTAGTTGAGCAAATTTACCCAGTTTATCAGAAAATACTCCTAGTTTGAGGACACGTTTTTGTTTACGTCCAAGATCCTTTCCAGAACCGTCAACAGAGGCGGCAGAGCACCGATCCATAGTTAACCTACAGCCATAATATTCTTTAGGACTTTAAAGCGATTACGGCTTTCGACTCACATCAGCAGGGTTTTTGTCCCAGGCGGAGACGCAGCTGAGCACGATGGTGTCGCAGTCCTGTCTGGTAGCGGTTCCCGACTCGCTCACACACTTCAGCAGCTGCCGTATGGCCTGGTACTCACGCAGACTCAGCAACCGCTGACCAACACGCATGTACACAGCCAGAGCGTCTAACTGAAAATCCTGCAAACACACAAGGACGGAGAGAGAGAGAGAGAGAGGTAGCAAGAGTGTTTGATCAAATACAGATCTCAGAACTGCACTGAAATGTTTGGACTCGGCTGTATATCATTCTATAGGGTAGATGTGAATCATATCATCTCACCTGTATGACTCGATAAGCAATGCCGAACCCCTCCTCAATGTTTTTGCCCCCCAGCATCACCTACAGAAACAGGACACACACACACACACACAGAAGCAGTGCATGAACATGAATACCCTCTGACGTCACCACGTGTCAGCAAACAGAACATCGGTCCCTCGCCTAAAAAAGAAATACAAAAAGTATGGCCGGCTCACCCTGCAGGCCACATCCACCTTCATGGGACTTCCTCCAAAAAGTGTGGGTGGAGCACTGTTGCTTGTAGGGGTGGGGCTTGAGGCGGCTCTCGAGGAGGAGGAGGAGCTTTCGCATCGATGCAGAAAACGTGTCACTTCCAGCTGCAGCATGATGGTGTTCATGTGTCTAACCGAAATACAACACAACAGTCCCTGTTAATCACCGTATAACCAAGGGTTAGAGTTAATCATGGTCAACGAGTTCCTGATTTCCTTCATTTCCGAATCCAGGTGAGGTGTTTCACCTGGAGACGTCGCTGGAGCTCATTTTTTTCCTGAAGGAGGATGACGACGATGAGGAAGAAGAGAAGGTTTTGCGGCGGTTCTGTGGCTCCTGTAGGAAGGCCCTCAGGTGCTCTTTGGCACGGACCAGCCAGCGCTGCTGCTCACCCAACGTCACGTAGGAGTGAGCCTTGTGTGTGAAGAAGCGGATACACGTCATAGCCGCTCGGACGTGGTCCTGAATGCGCACACACACACACACATTTAAAAAAAAAAAAAGATGCAACATATTTATTAGTACTTTTAAATATATGAAATAATAATAATTATATACGTCATATGTGCTGCGTTCAAGAAAAACTCTTTTCTCGTTCGACTTTCGAAATGTGTGTTCAGTACCATCATGAACTGCTGTAGTTGGTACAGGGTATGGTAATAGCCCTTGCGCTGGAGCATTTGGCACGCTGGTATCAGGTATCGCCCCCAGCTCTCCAACGTAGCGTCCAGAGTCTCCAGGAGCCCCTGTAGGACGCCCAATCGGCCTCGTTCCAAACACGGCTGGAGCACGCCTTCCAGAAACACGTCTTCCGGACACTCCTGCAGAACATCGAGACAACCAGACACTCGAGCCGTCTCCATCCAAAAGTCATCCAAGAAAACGCTAGTGTATTTACACAGTGAACGTGACAGTACTTTAGAGCGGCGTGTATTGTGCGTGTAACCTTGCTGAGCAGATATGTGAGTGCGTCCTTCAGGCAATCGTGACGCAGGTAGAAGGAAACGAGGCTCAGGTGTGTGCCGTAGGTCATCAGGTAGTACACACACTCTTGATGGTGTCCAAAGCGCTGCAGCCGGTTCTCCGTCCGGTCCGCCGGTGCCGTATCGCGCAGAGCCTCCTCCAGCTCGGTCAGGGACGCCAGGAGGTCGTTATCTACTGGCTGTAACAAACACACACACACACACACACACACACACACAAAGAGACAGAATACACTGTAATATTAGTATATGGTATATTTCTTCACACTGAATTGTTTAAACAACATTTAATGAAACAAACGCAATCTGGCTGATTATTATTTATTTCAGTGGGATTTTAAACGGGGAAAAATAAAAAAAAAAGCACCAAGCATCTGAATATTTCGAGCTCTAAGGCTGTGTGCGGATGTCTGAACTGAGCTGTCTCCGTCCTCACCGGGCTCGGCGCGAGTCGTGTGGTAGACTCCAGGTGCTGGACGATCTCTTGAAGCAGTCGTGACCCCAGGTTCAGCTGGTTTCTGTCTACCGGAGATTTCAGGCAGCGTGCAAACTTCTCCCGGGCTGCGCTCAGACATCTGGCCTTCAGGAGCGCCATTCCCCACGCGTGCCACACGCCGCTCGGGTCCAGACCGCTTTTGGTAGACACCTGAGGAGAGTGAGGGGAAGGTGAGAACGTCAGCGTGATCTAGAAGTCGGATTCTTGAAAGTCTTCTTCAAAAGACTGACGTAAAACCTCTTCACCTCCACAGCCAGCTGATAATACTCAGCCTCGAGCAGCTGGTTCCTCAGACGAGTCACTGCCGTCGTCTCCAAAATGTCGTCTAGAGACGGGATGTACTTATAGTTAGCACTGACCAGGATCTTCAACACGTCCACCTTACTGATGTAGCTGTAAGCGGCGAGAGATGAAGAACAGAACATAGCAACACATCAGTGTGTCTGTGAGAACTGTAGGATGTACGACTGTGTGTGTGTGTGTGTGTGTGTGTGTGTGTGTGGGGTCTGACCTGTCACACAGTGCCAGGTCGTGGCTGCGTCCAGCTTTTACAAACATCAGCTTAGCGCTGAACATGAGCTGCTGCATGACGTCGGTCAGGAGACGAGCATCCACCTCAGGATTGGTCAGTTTGCATGAGATCGAGCGGCAGTGACCAATCAGCTGGCGACCGCAGGCGGCGTGGTCACTGTGAAGGCTGAGGATGGACACACACAGGGACGCGCTTGGCGCCTGAGAGAGAGAGAGAAAGAGAGTGTGATATGAACTCATATCTCGTGAAAGTCAGGTATATAGACAGACGGAGGTGAACATGGACCTGTTCGTAGTAGAATTCGTTGTGTAGCTGCTGGTTCTCTGCTGCATTGGGACTGAGTCTGTACTGCCTCTGAGGAACCTCAGGGAGACAGAGGACGCCATCGAGCGTTCCCTCCGCAGACACTGGACTGCCTGCTACTGGAGACAAAGCGTGTTACACACTTATCTAGTTTTGTTCTCCAACTACCATCTTATAGGGCGCCATTTCAAATACATTTTTTTTAAAAATGAACAAAGAGTGTTCATTTTTATGATTATTAAATCATTTACTCTCGTAGTCAAAATGGAAACGGTCAGTATTGTGAAACATTTTGGATTGAATGCGATACCTTCTGCCTGCTCCAGCTCTTCATCCGAACTGCAAAAAGACCGTGTGAGAACGCGTGTGAGAACGCGTGTACAGAATATCAGACAGCACTATGTACCTTTTATATTGAACAGCACAGCTACAGTTAGGGCTAACATGTGTATACATATAGGGGTGTGTGTGTGTGTGCTTACGCTGTGTGGAAGAAGCTGTAGCACTGGTCACACACTCTCACGGGCTCCTCACTCCCCTCCACCACCATCTTCCTGCTGGAGCAGGCGTGACACACCAAGCGGCCACAGCGCCTGCAGTGATGCCGCCGGTTAAACTGACAGAGAGAAAGATAACCGTATTACAGCCTAACAAGTGACTTCAACCTGTTAGTCTTGAGACACTGAATACACACACACACACACACTTCTCTCTAGGCCTTACCATGGTGAATCTCTCTCTCTGACAGACCATGCAGATGTGCCTGTGGTGGTCAGGAATCCAGTCCTTACGCTCCGGGGTTTTCTCTGGAGGGGTGAACATGGATGAGGGGCGGGGCTTCTTCCCACCCGAACCTCGGTCTTGTTCATGGCTGGAGCTAGACGGAGTATGCACAGGAGTGCCGCCTGCACACAGGACCAACCGCAAAGTTTAGGTTTCCATAACGACACGTTTGAGGATTAAAATGCATTTTGGGTTTAATCTGTTTTATGCCGGGCCGGGCCTTGGATCACCTTGGCGACAGGTCACTCCCCTTGGTGATCGCCACAACAGTCACTTTGTGAAATGTGTGACGTTAAAAAGGCTTTCTAATCGGATTTTCCCATGACTTTCTAACGAGCAGCTAACGAATAAATGCAGAGGCACAAGCGGCAGACCTGTCGAGGGAGGCGGGGTGCGGCTGGGAGAAGACGACGCACTGTCCTGAACGGGACACTGCAGCAGCATGTCCTGCAAGCTGATCACCGAGTCTACAAACACAAACAGGAAATGAGTTCATAAATGAAACTGTACCATAAGTCGAACATACTTATGGTTTTACATCATTGTGTGTGAAGTTTTTGCCCTCACCACTGCGTGCCCTCTCTCGGGGGGCGTAGGGGAAGTCCAGGGCGTTCTTTGCGTACTCAGCCAGCAGTGTGTCGATATCCAGGTTGGTGATTCCAGCTTCCTGTGTCGGTAAAAGGTTCCTGAGGGTCGTGACGGCGACTGACACCCATTCCACCTTCAGGTTCATCAACAGCTGCTCCAGCATGAGCAGAGGATCCGCCAGCAGCTGGAAGTAGTCCTGCCGAGAAGCTTCCGGAAGTGTCAGCAGCACCTGGGGAAGCCAAGTTAGGAAATACAATAATAAACTCTGCTTTGCACAACTAGCATGCTAAAACCAACAGGACTTTCTTGCTGGAGGCGTGGCCTCTATGCTTGTCACAGGAAAAGAGGCGTGGCCTCCCAGTTCTCAACGCTAACGCTTTTCTTTTTTGTTTGGAAAACTTTTGAATCCAACCGAATCATATTGAAACACTGAATCAACTCTCTGATCAAGTCTCGTGAGATCAGATCTTCCCAAACATGTGCACACGTGTATAAACACACACACACACACACACACCTTAGAGCCCAGGTGCAGGGAGTGTATGTGGCGTCGACGTGCTGGCGTCATCCGGCTCTGAAAGTGCAGCGTGAGGTAATCAGACAGGAAGTGGCAGGCAGCCAATCCAGGCCTCTGATCTAGTGCACGCTCGCTAACCTCCAGCGAATCAGAAAGGCCCTCGAGAAGCTACAGCCAGGGAAAGGAGGTAGTAGATTTTATACTACAGGTTTTTATGAACAATTCAGCCTAGAAGTAATGCTCTTACTCAGAAGGTTTTCTGTCAGAACGTCTGTGCATGCTGTCGTACCTGGAAGGCGTCCTCGGTAAAGCCGTTCTCCAGCAGATGGAGCAGGTGTTCAGTCTGGAGCTGCAGTTTAGATTGCTCAGATACGGGATAGAGCTGCACCCACTGAGCACACAAATCAAACTCCTGGTAACACACACACACACACAATGAATGAGTATAATGACCACAAGCTGCCTCACTTGAGCACAGAGGTGAAATGTCTGCAAATGATCATAAACTAGGTTAAATAAACTGAAGTATTGTCAGACTGACCCGAGTCTTCAGCAAAATGGAGAACATGGACTCGGGGTTTCTGCTCGACTCCTCCTTCAACTCCTGCCACGTCTGCCATTCCAGTGGAGGCCGTAGGCTCAGCATCTACACAACACACACACAAACTTTAGGAGTGCATCTGAGATGTTGAATGGGATGACACAGAAGATTACACCATCACATCCTTTAAAGCAACACTGAGGTTAGCAGAAACTCGAAATCCACACGGATGCTAATCCCTCTTCGGTGTTCTGTACAAAGCCCACTCCCAAAACACACACGTTTTACTGAGGTAGAATCTGGTGAGTGACTGAGTAAATATATGCCACAATGGGTCCAGGTAGCATAGTACGAGACTGACACACACACACACACCCTGTTGTACATGTCGAGCTCATGCTTTCTCTGCCGCAGCTGGGGCGTGAGCGTGTGATCTGGGCTCGAGTCACTGAGGCAGAACTGCAGCAGCTCCAGGCAGTCGTGAAGAGGCCATTGCTCCAAACCCTGCAGCACCACCCGGGCTCGCAGCTCCCAGTCCTTCACCCGGAACAGCTGCTCTGTACATGTATAAAAAAAAAATCCCTCAATATATAGAATTGCAATATGTTCGAGTATTATTCACAATTTCATAATATTTACAGATTCGAACATGTTTTGCTCTCATTTGTTCTAACACGGTCCTGAATGTTCAGCGTGGACGAAGAGATATAAGCTCGTACCCGCCAGGGTGGTGCAGGCGAGCAGTCTGTCTCGTAGTGCCCCTTTCTGGCTGCAGTTTTGTGCATAGAGCTCCAGCAGGCTCAGAGCACGGTTCAGGTCTCTGGAGCTCAAAGCCTGCTGGAAAGCTTCACCCACTACCGGCTGACCCGTTCCATCCTGAGACCCGGAGAAGAGCACGGCCACTATGCCCGACTTCCTGCCCAGAGCTGCTCCGATGCCTTCCTCAGCCTCAGGAGACGACCCCAGCACGGGCGCCGCCATGTCCACTAGGAAGGCCTTGAGGATGGGGAAGGACGCGAGCAAAGCTTCGACCTCTTTGGAGATCTGCTCGAAGTCCAGCGGAGCTTCTTTACGTCCAGCGCTTCGAAAATACGAAGGCAGTCCGGACCACGGAGAGGACGCCACACGGGCGATCTCCATCCTACTCGCGCTGAGCAACGCCAGGACAGCGACGAGCGGAGAGCGGGATTTCAGGAACGACAGAGCAGAGGCCGTGAGGAGGAAAGAAGACACAGAGGATGATGATGACGACAAAGAGAAGGATGAGGATGAAGACAAAGACGGAGAAGGAGGAGAGGTGGAGAGACTAGGGGGGATGCTGTTTTCGACCGACGCCTCAGATTCCGAGCTGGGTTCGGAGCTGGTGGGCGGTTCAGAAAGGTCAACGGTAAGAGTTCGCTCCTGAGTGTGCTGATGGAGGAGAGAGGTGATGCTGGATGGGCAGAAAGCTCCTCCTTCGGCTCCTGGACCCTTCATGGAGGGATGGACCCAGAGAGGGAGCGGATCACAGCAGCGCTGCACTATGACCTGCTGGACGTTTACATGCAGACCCTCCTGATGCAGCAGACACAGTAACCTAATACACACACACACACACACACACACACACACCATGGAAGTAAGGCTCGCACTGATCTTCACCAATTTTAAAGAACAGAAAGAGATCAAAATATATTATAACATTTTAAATAAAAAAAGAAAAATGATCAAATGGATACAATTTGTTATTAATTAATTAATATGAGAATTATTTAATTGAGTATGACTTTTGTTTACAGTTTTGTTTGTCATTAATATTACTAATTTCCTTTTAATTGCTGTATTAGAATACATTTTTAATAAACAATAAGTAAGTCAGATCGATATGTTGTACCTGTCAGGTGTGACCTGTCTGTCGAAGAGCAGGTGTGAGAGGAGCTGATGTGGCGGCTGCAGCAGCACGAGCAGAGGATTCCCCAATTTCACTGCCGAACTCTGATCTGAACACACACACACACACACACACACACACACACACAGCAGCGGAAAATATTATCATCTTATGGTAAAGTTTCCTTACTCGGATTTTACTGAAAGAAATGCATTAGAAAATCCAAAACAACAACTCACCTTCGGAGCCCAGGCTGCGCACCAGCACTGACGCCAGCATGTTGATATAATCCAGGAAGCTGCGCATGTAATCTGGACTACTGGTGGCACCGCCCAGCTCGAAAGGGCGCAGCTGGTCCAGGGAGCGCAGCAGCTGTTTCATAGCAGAGCGGACGGGGTGCGAGTCGAGCTCGGACTGCTTCAGGACTGCCTGGTCCAACAGAGACGTCAGGACAGAGCTGGCCGACTGACTCTCCCCTACAGCAGACGATCACAGTGCAGAGAGGAAATCGCTTGGGATTACAACACACATCATTCCCTCCTAAATAATCTCTCTAGACAGACAGAATTGTAGTCAAGTTTAGTGTTTGTCCTGTTAGTGCTGCAAAAAGTCTGATGTTTACTGCGACGTTGTTAACTGCAATCTTAGAGAGCAATAAACGTCGTGCTCTTACCGGCCATGTCGAGGGCGGCGGTCAGAATCTGTAGTGTGACCTCGAGGCCCTGGACGAGCATGAGGGGGGTGGCGATGGCGTCCTCCGTGAGGGACGTGTGACTACAGAGGAGGACGTCCTGAGCGCTGCAGCCGAACGGAGGCATGACTCCGGCCTCGTCGCTGTTTGAGTCTTTTACCGAGAAAGATGTACAGCATCACTGCATTAGTACACCTCTCTGTTCCATCATCACGTTTATGAGCATATTTATCACATGTACATCTCAAGCATGAATCCGTTGTTCTTCACAGATATACAGTATCATTTAACAACAAAAAAAGGAGTAACACAATATGAATGCTTGTGTACCTGATTTGGATGGCCCTTTGCTGGTCGTTGTTCTGTTGAGTATTTTACTGATCTGCTGCAGTACAGAAGGAAAACCCCGAACGCCTTCAGGATGATGAACGTCCCGGTCCAGTGTCATACCTGCGAGTGAAAACAGAAATAATGTACAAGTCAATGGATTGAATAAGGGTGAATGAGGGTGTGGCCTCTGTGCCTCTCAGCAAAGGAGGTGTGGCCTCTGTGCCCCTCAGCAAAGGAGGTGTGGCCTCTGTGCCCCTCAGCAAAGGAGGTGTGGCCTCTGTGCCCCTCAGCAAAGGAGGTGTGGCCTCTGTGCCCTCCCATTTTTCAGAGATAAGACTTTTTCCTTCCTTGGTAACCCAAAGACATCAATCATGCTACTTTATTTCTGTACCTCACACTCAAACACACGCACACGTACCTCGACTCTCCAGTGAAGCATGCAGTCTCCGCTCAGCCGTCTCCAGAAGCTGCCGTGAGGTCTTCCACAGCTGGCAATGGCAGCAGGCCAGGTCAAAAGCGGCCATGCCAGCCGGACTCAGCTCCTCCAGCAGGGGGCGCAGGGGGCCTGAGGGGTCAGAGAGATAGTGAGAGAGCCAGTAGTTCTCCTCCAGACAGGCCAGAGGACGAGAGGGAGAGCTCAGGAGACGATCAGCCACGTCGGAGATGGAGTAGAACGCCATGCCTGAAGGAGAGAGAGCGAGCGTGTCAAAAGCATGAATTGTCCGATTCAGAGTCTGAGCCGTATTATCACGGTGCATGCGTACCTGCTGCAGCTGCGTTTCCGATGCTCAGCAGAGTGGATCTGCTGCTACTGCCCAGGCGGCTCCCTCCCATTCCGGTCACCCCGACTGACCCCAGAACCTCCGTGGAGGACGATAACGAAGAAAGGGACTGGCTCTCGATCTTCTGCTCGACCTGAGCGAGTTCAGACAGAAGCTCGTGGTAACGCTCCATGAAGAGGAGCTCCCCACAGCATGGTGCGTTCTCCAGCCCAAACATCAGCATCACCTACACACACACAAACACACACACACACACACAATCTAGGTGTTGCCCAAAACAGTTTAAGTCCTATGGTAGTGTTCTACATAGTGTTGCAGTGTAGAGAATAGTGTGTAAGTAACCTGATGAGCCTCCACGTAGTTTCCTCTGCGTATGCAGGAGATCAGGAGAGACTCAGGCGGGGAGAGCATGGAGGGAATGAGCCAGCTGTGAGGTCCTCCACAAAAACACACTTCATACTCCACACACGCTGGCATGGTGCCACCACTGCCATCTTGAAAAACATAGAAAACACACTCAGAGATAACTCAGCATTTTTAACCGCCAAAATTACCAAAGAAATCTGTAAATATCAGAAACTGAGATATAAACCACAAATTATTTTTTTATAATAAAAAACAAAGTCAAATATAAAAAATACCTTATGTTACAAACTTAAAGTTAAGCTTTTGAATCACGTGTCTGTGACACCAACCTGAAGCGCTGGTGCTGATCTCTCCGTTCTGTCGTTCAGAGGCCACGCGTCGCTCAGGACGACGGCGACGTGATCGCTTATTCTTCCGGACACCAGAAACACCGCTGCTGCTGCTGCTGCTACGCCTCAGGGGGAAAGCAGAGGTAAGGCCTGGGGAGGGTAGAGCCGGACCACCTACACGCACATGCACAAGATTTCTTGTTTGTTTTATTTAACCACAATTTTACACAATCTTAACAAAAGTGAGGCCAAATTGAATCTCAGTCTTAATGAAGGAGGTGTGGCCTATGCGCATCTCAGTCTTAATGAAGGAGGTGTGGCCTATGAGCATCTCAGTCTTAATGAAGGAGGTGTGGCCTATGAGCATCTCAGTCTTAATGAAGGAGGTGTGGCCTATGAGCATCGCAGTCTTCATGAAGGAGGTGTGGCCTATGAGCATCTCAGTCTTAATGAAGGAGGTGTGGCCTATGCGCATCTCAGTCTTCATGGAGGTGT
>JAFFST010000242.1:0-16521 GCA_022414735.1 Noturus placidus | reverse complement strand
TTTTTATTTATTTATTTTTTTAGAGATGGTAGAGTTAATGTGTAGCACAATATAACACACAAGTAGGGATGAGAACTTGAGCTTGTCAATTATGACAGAATTGAAGAACATAGTGCGTGATCAATAAAAGATGGCGATTGGGAGGTTGAGAAAAGCAGATGATGTTCAGTATTACTCGTTATCATAATGGCTTCTCTGCAGCATTTACACACTTGTTTGATTGACTTAGGAGTTGAAAAGCAGTGTGAAAGTAACTGTTGCGTGATGTAGATGCATTTTGGACCTGCAGTTTTTATTCCGATTGTATTATACAACTCTGAACAGGTCACTTGCACCGGTGCGAATAAATATTTAGTCACAGTCGCACAAAATACTTCAGTCGCAAATGGTACTGAAATGGTCGCACTGTAGAGCCCTGAGTTTATCTACAAAGATTTTTCCCGTTCGGCGTGATGAGGTTTAATGTCCCCGATAACCTCTGTAGTGCCATTTACGTAGCATTGTGCTAGTGTCATGATTTCCCCTCACGCGCTGGAGCTCACAGAGAAACTCGCAGCTCAAGTGCTAAAATGGTAATCCCGTTTCCGGGCTTTGGCACTACAAAATGACGTCAGCCCTGCACCGCTCTATGTGATTGGCTGTAAGTGTATGAAGCACTTGATTTGAGTGGAGAAAACAGCAGAGTTTTATATGAGTGGAGGACAAACTTTAAACATCAATAGCACAGTCGATCATGTTCATTTAATCGTGGGCAGTCAAAATCATAATCGCGGTCGATTTCCGGTTCATTGTGCAGCCCTACATCTAGATTGTTTTTGTATAACAGATTTATATGTCTGCGTTAATCTAATCAGCCATACACGTCTTCATAGTCGGGGATCCCTTTAAGTGAGCGGGCATTAGTTAGGGTTATTGTGGGCAGAGGAAAACGTCTACGTCTTCGTTTATTCCAAATTCCAAGTAAGTAACTTTTTAACTCTTTCCTGCATGTTGTTTGTGGAGAATAGATGATCTCGAGAGAAGGTCTCAGCAGAACTTTCACATTGTTTCGAAGACTCTGTAAATCCTCACGGCCATAAATCATTACTCATTACTACGCCGTTTTTCCTCGTGCTTTGGGGTGTTCTTCCGGGTACTCCAGTTTCCTCCACCAGTCCAGAAACCGACATTGTAGGCTGATTGGCATTTTCAGATGGTCCCTAAAGTGTGAATGTGTGTGTGATTGTACCCTGCAATGGCTTGGCACCTCATCCAGGTTGTCCCCCAACTTGTGCCCTGAGTTTCCTTGGATATACTCCAGGCTCCCAAGACCCTATGTAGGATAACGGTACGGAAAAGAAATGGATTTCATGTTGTTTACTCTGATATCTACTTTTTGAAAAGAACCTGTTCATGTTTAAAATATAGAATCATGTCAGCGGTGGCTTTATCAAGCACTTGTAGTGTAGTGTAACTCAACAAATTAGTGAATTTAAAGGTATTTGATAAATTCGGGTTGTTGTTGGCATTCCGGCTAAAGAATCAGACTGTAAAGTTACATTTACAGTCTCGCTGCTTAA
This sequence comes from Noturus placidus, assembly GCA_022414735.1. Taxonomy (NCBI): domain Eukaryota; kingdom Metazoa; phylum Chordata; class Actinopteri; order Siluriformes; family Ictaluridae; genus Noturus; species Noturus placidus. The sequence continues at coordinate 14,962 of JAFFST010000242.1, read as the reverse complement.
AAAGAATGCTGGCAGATGTTGTAGAGCCCTACACAGGTATTGACGCAGAGAGAACGAACACTGCTCAGGAAGGGGAGTGTGTGCTCCCTGTCTCTGTGGGGATGTACAGACAGGAACTGGATATCCATAGTGACTCGCTGAGGCTTCACTCTGCCAAAGTGCATTGTGATAAGCAGGATGTGACCTCACAGTAAAGGAAATACGGAAATGTTTGCCTGTGTGTGTTTTTTAAAAAGTGTGGGACACTGTGTGTGTGTGTGTGTGTGTGTGTGTGTGTGCGCATGTGTGTTTCAGTGGCAGAGGATTAGTTTAGGAGAGATTAGTTCAAAATTAACTCGTGCTAGTAGTATTTGTGTGCACAGTGAGGTAGATGTGTACTCCGAGATATAGTAGTTTGCCCGAGTGTTTGTGTGTTCACGTTACCGTTGTCCTGCCCTGGTCAGCACAGCTCTGGCGTGTACCTGCTGTCCTTTCGTCAGAAAAGGTAAGGAAAGGACTGCAAGGTAAAAGACGGACATAGTCTGTGCTCAGTTTCTTGATTTTTCTGCTGGCTTTCATCTTCACTTTGTATTTCACTTTCTGATTTGCATAGCTTTTAACAGTGGGGCTCTTTGATATTAGTTTGGGACGCGATTTTCTATTTGTGTTGTCAATATTAAACAATACGTTTTATTTGCGACATTATTTTGCCATTTTATTAAAAACAACAAAAAAAAAAACATTTGTTTGTATAATACAGCACATTACATATGAAATGTATGATGTAGTTAGGTTCCATAGCAGCTTCCTTTACATTCTCAGGGAATTACTAATCCAGCATCAGCCCATCCTCGTTTTTTCAATTCCTTTTTTTTTTTTCAATTCAAACCTTCCGATTTGCACCCACCAGCCAGCTGTCCTCTATTGTACAACAGCTACAAACCAGGGTGGGAGGAGACATGTGAAGCCAGCCAATCGTGCTACTCATGCTGCATCACAGAGCAGCATAACACTCAGAGTAAAGTGCTTTCTGCAGTCTTACACTTACATGACTCGAACGGACGCCCGTGATTTGCAGGTGTCACTATGATTGACAGGGAAGAGAGTAATGCCATCCCTCCCACTTTGAGAGCATAGCCAAATTTGCTCCCATGGCTCCCGGACATTTCATTTCGTTTTGATGTGTCATTAGAAGATTAGGTCTCGTGATCTTCAGATCGGGGCGGACTTACACTAGGTAAAGGTAGGCAACTGCCTTTGGCCCCCATAATCCGAGGGCCCCCCCAAAAATTCAAATGATATATAATTTTTTAATTATAAATGCTAAATAACATATGGTGAAAATGTAAATATCAGCAATAGAATGCAATTCAATGGTGCCCCATTCCTATATTTGCCTATGGCCCTGAAATCACTAAACCCGCCCATGCTCGAATTGTACTGTTGTTCCACTTGCTAAGCCTAAGTTTCCATTTTAACAAGTGTTACAGTTCAACTGTTGGACTAATTAAAAATAGAAGATTAAAATCAATGTGTCAAAATAGATCAGTACAGTTAACATTCCCTTTTTAAGTATGACACTGTAACTTTACATTTTAAGGCACATTTCAGGTCATTGAAAAAATACAATAATGAATAATGAAATACGCAGTTTTGTATTATTATTTGTTGTCACGTTGTATTATATATGTAATGATTTATTTAATATGGGCTGATATATATCCCTGGTGGCACAGTGGCCAAGCGGGTAGCACAACCTCACAGCTCCAGGGTCCCATGTTTGATCCTGCTCATATTTAAATGTGTACACAATTTTTTTTGTTATTTATTTGAGTCATAGAGCTTTTCCATACCACACCATATATAAAGCGCCTTATACAGTAATGGCACTGTTATACACCATTATACACAGTTATACACTGGCACTGCTGCCATGACTCAAGGCCACACAGCTGTCCTGCCAACCGAGGATGGCGTTCTGATGGAGTGCTGCTGTCTTGGCATGTTTCCACACTTCCTCTGCGACTCTGAGCTCCATTCTACGCCTACATCAGCCAGCTCTGATGTGAACTCATCTGCATACCGTCACTCGTGTTGTTCCCTCTTCTAAAACAGTGCCGGTCACAATCACTAACTCTAATACAAGGTTGACTCTCTGTGATGTATGATCAAACGTAACTGCTAACCTTAATGCAACGCTGCAGATCATGTGCTTGTTTTTTCCACATTATTACAACAAAGACAGTTTGTGACCGCATGTGATGTTAATGGACGGGTTTATTCTTTTTACGCAGCTAGGTTAGCTCGGCGTTCCTCACTGATTCTTGTCATTAGCTAAAAGAAAAGACTGGCAAAGTGGGTGTACCTACAGAAACATGTTTAAAGAGCTTTTGGAGTTATTAAAGTAGGAGACATGTTTGGTATCCGCCAGTACGCATCTGTTCCATATTGAAAATGAAAATCCCTTCATCTCCAGTCCAGATTTTGAGATTGCGATTCTTTTGGTACATTCTATTTATTTATTTGTCTTCCCTGCAGAATATGACCGACACCTAGCATCTCCCAACGGCATGGCAACAGGATACCCGGACCCTAATTTAAATAACCATGGCCTGAGTCAGGGGGTGAAACCACGCTTCAGTGGAGGGATGGAGAGGCCGCCCGGGACGCTGGAGCGTGTGCTCAAAGTCTTCCACTATTTTGAAAACAGCAGTGAGCCCTCCACATGGGCCAGCAACATCAGACATGGAGATTCCACTGACATCAAGGTGTGTATATATTAGTGGCGCTGAGTTGTACATTTCAGCTCATGAGTGTCATTTTTCCGAGCATTCATAGAGACTTAATGGATGGATCGAAGACTTGCCAACTAGTTTATGGCACACAATTACAATTTACTCTCTTGGAGCACTTTATTACGCACACCTGTACACCTGCTCATTCATGCAATTATCTAATCAGCTCATCGTGTTGCAGCAGCACAGTGCATAACATCATGCAGATACGAGCCAGCGGTTTCGGGTAATGAGGGGAAAATGTGATCTCGGTGATTTTGACCATGGCATGATTGTTGGTGCTGGACGAGTTGGTTTGAGTATTTGTATAACTGCTGATCTCCTGGGATTTTCACACACAACAGTCTCCAGAGTTTACTCAGAATGGTGCAATAAAGAAAAAACATCCAGTTCAGGTTTACTCACAATTTGGGGGTTTCCAGTATAATAAATTATCTATATAATAAATTTCTCTTTCTCTCAGGCATAAAGTGATGGTGTTTCTTGTTGTGAAGGCAAGACGAGCACTTCTGTCCTGTAATCCACTCCTCAAGCTGTGTGGCCAAAATTGGCGGTGACATTGCTGTAAATTATTTACCACATCTGAGTGGATTGTGCTATTTTTCATGACAGGAGTGCTCATCAGGGTGGTGTAACCCAATAAAGTACTGAACATTAGGCACGCTTATTGGTTTTTACCTTAAATCTGGGCAAAACGTGTAGCTGTGCAGATTATATGCTCACGCTCCGGGTAGCACATAGAAATTGCAGATTTCTGTTTGAGATCTTCACAGCTGTGGTGGAATGAACTTCCAACCTCAATCAGGACTGCAGACTCACTCACCATCTTCAAGAAACAGCTAAAGACCCACCTCTTCCATCAACACCTCACCATCTCATTAAAAAAAAAAAAATGCACTTACACCTCTACTCTGCGCACGTTGCTTCTTCTAGTACTCAATTAATAGATCTTGTATAGTGGCACTACTTGTATTGTTCCCTGCTTGATATCACTTTGCTTGTATCTCTCATTTGTAAGTCGCTTTGGATAAAAGCGTCTGCTAGGTGAATAAATGTAATGTAATGTAAATGTTTAAATATTTAATTCCTAACATTTTCGTAAATAAAATTGTACATCTACATTGTAACGTAAATAAAACCCAGTGTGTGATGCTCTCATAAGCGGCAACTCTACTCTTGCTTTAGCGAAGAGTTGCCAGAGTGAAGGCAAACAAGTACCTCATTGTCATAGTTAAACACAAATTTATTTAGTCTTCATTACTGATTTTAATTCATATAGATAGCAAGTGCAGCTAGTTAGTTAGTTATATATCTGATACTTCACAATGCTTCCCCCCTATTTCAGCACAGAAGGTGCACAGGCCAGCAGTTAATCTAAAAACAACAGCCACATCAAGTACCTTAGAGATGATGAGTCACCAACTCCTCTTTCCCTCCTTCTCTTTCTCTCTCTGTCACACTCTCTCTGCTCTTTTGCCTCATTTCTCTCTCTCATACACTCTCTCTGACACTCACATACTCTTAAATGTATTTAAAATCTTAAATGCACTTAAAATCTTAATTTTTTTTGCAGCATCAGCCAACATGTTCACAATAATTCTGCAATATGAACATTTATGTACCTATAACAATTTGTTGCTTAACCTCTAGTGTTAACTGTGCAATAATCCATTTATCACTTTTCTGTATATAAACAAGGTGTTACTCATCCGTATATATTCCTATTTGTATTCATCTGTACATACATTGGGGTGTTCATAGTGTACAGTGAGGGGAAAAGATCAATAAAGTTTTCTCCTCTCTTCTGTTCTCTTCTCTTAAACGTTCATCAGTCTGAAGCAGCTTAAATTCTCCTGCCACTGCCTTCATTGAATATATATTTAAAATACAGACTCCAAATGATAATTTTCTGTTATATTTATAAACCTCCTCGCACGTTAATGGCAACAAGCGACACGGTAGAACATGGTTCTGCACGTACAAGGAAGAGAGACGTCTATATTATCGAATCAGGATTAAAAGATTTGAATAAAGACGGTCATATTTTAAATTCTTTATTTTCAGGGGATCATCCAGAAGATTGTGGACATCCACAAGGTGAGGTGCGTCGCGTGTTTTGGCTTGCGGCTCAGCCATCTTAAGACAGGCGAGATTCACTGGCTCCACCCGGACATGGGTGTCTCACACGTGAGGGAGCGATATGAACGCCGCCACCCACAGGACGAATGGAGGTGAGTCAGCATTTTACATCCAGATGATTTGTATGGTTTGTGTGCGTTTCCCTTCCATGTACAGTCATGTCATCGAGTAGTTGGGAATTAAGTGAGTTTGATTTGCGTTATAGTCGGTAATGCTCAATAAGCCCTCGACTTTGAGCATTTAAACTGCACTAATACCATGTGAGAATGAGAGTCTTTTGGAGATTTCCTCAGTGCCTGCACTGTTCATACTAGTGCTGAATATGACATTTACTTCTAATTCAGGTGTGTTAAATCGACTGTATAATGAACCAGCCTTTCACCGTGGTTCGGATCGCCTCTCCATCACATCAAAGCAGAGCTGAGGAGAGCCGAGTACACTTCAGAAACCTTGAGTCCTTTGAAAAGCATGGAAATAAATTGATTTCTTATTTAGCGGCCAAGGTTGTTCCTGTCTCTCCTTTAATCCATTTCAGCTCCTAGAAGTGGGCAGGAGAGCTGCTGTGTAATCTATAAAGATTATAGATATGAAATCCATATCTATTTGAATACAACAGTGGTGGCTGGGGGCTTTAATATAATGTGTTCGAAAGTCTTTTCCAAAATCAGGTATACAAATTAGCAGTGCCTGCCATATTGTGCTAATAAACAGCGAATCTACTAACTAGCTCACAAAATTATACTGGATGGGGTGTATATACTCGCACTATATAGTCCCCTCCAAAAGTATTGGAACGTCACGGACCATTCATTTGTTTTCCCTATACACTGCAGTCATCTGGGTTTGAGATCAAAAGATTTCCAGATATTTGCTAAATCTAAATGGTTTTGATTAACTTGGATCATAGCACCTTTGGTGACCACCCAAATTTTAGGGGAGCAAGGAAAAGTTGGCCTTAAAGTAAATTAAAGTAAATAACACTTAATGTTTGGTTGCATATCTCTTATTGGCAATAACTGCATCAAACTGGTGACCCAGTGACCTCACCAAACTGCTGCCTTCTTCTTTTGAGATGCTTTTCCAGGTTTGTACCACAGCTTCTTTCAGTTGTTGTTTGTTTTTCCCTTCAGTCTCCTCTTCAGGAGGTAAAATGCATGCTCAACTGGGTTAAGGTCTGGTGATTGACTTGGCCAGTCTAAAACTTTCCACTTATTTGCCTTGATGAAGTCCTTTGCTGTGTTGGCAGTGTTTTTTTGGGTCATTGTCTTGCTGCATGATGAATTTCCCCTCAATTAGATCGGGTACATTTCTCTGTAAATTGGCAGACAAAATGTTCCTGTAAACTTCTGAAGTAATTCTGCTGCTACCATCATGAGTTACATGTGGCGGCTTTGGCTCAGATGGTAGAGTGGGTTGTCCACTGATCGTAGGGTTGGCGGTTCGATTCCCGGCCCACATGACTCCACATACCGAAGTGTCCTTGGCCTAAACCCCAGGTTGCTCCCGATGGCAAGTTAGCGTCTTGCATGGCAGCTCTGCTACCATTGGTGTGTTTGTGTGTGTGAATGGGTGAATGAGACACCGTGTAAAGCACTTTGGAGGAAAGCACTATATAAGTGCACCATTTACCATTTCATCATTTACATCATCAATACAGAGTAGTGATCCTGTTCCAAAAGCAGCCATGTAAACCCAAGCCCCGACACTACCTCCACCATGCTTGAATAGCTTAAGTCTTGTTCTGATTTGTTTAACACATCTAGATGTAAATATTAGGAAATGAAAGCTGAAATTCTGATCTGTTGTCTTATCTTCATCTTTTGATCTCAAACCCATTAAAGGTCTATTAAAGGAATTAGCCGTGCTGTTCCAGTACTTTCCGAGGGGACTTTACATACCAGTTTTGTGAAAATGAATGAGGCGTTGTGGGTTTTTTTCTTCTTCTGTTTTTAGTTGTTAAACGAATTAAAAATGAATAGCCCTGACACGAAATCTGTTTGTTCCCAGTACAGTGGTACCTCGACATACGAGTTTAATTCGTTCCGCAACCTTGCTCGTATCTTGAATTACTCGTATCTCGAAGCAAATTTCCCCATACAAAACAATTGAACTACCATTAATCCGTTCCAACCCCCAAAATGACCGCTAAGTGTCTAAAAGCCGCGACACTCGGTGTGTTATTAACGCTAAGCGTGTAAAAGCCGCAACACTCGGTGTGTTATTACTGCTAAGCGTGTAAAAGCCGCGACACTCTGTGTTATTACCGCTAAGCGTGTAAAAGCCGCGACACTCGGTGTGTTATTACCGCTAAGTGTGTAAAAGCCGCGACACTCGGTGTGTTATTACCGCTAAGTGTCTAAAAGCCGCGACACTCGGTGTGTTATTACCGCTAAGTGTCTAAAAGCCGCGACACTCGGTGTGTTATTACCGCTAAGCGTGTAAAAGCCGCGACACTCGGTGTGTTATTACCGCTAAGTGTGTAAAAGCCGCGACACTCGTTGTGTTATTACCGCTAAGTGTGTAAAAGCCGCGACACTCGTTGTGTTATTACCGCCGACCTGCTAAACCGAACTCGTATCTCGAATTTCGCTCGTAACTCAAAGCAAAAAATCACTCGCTCACCGGCTCGTATCTCGAAAAACTCGTATGTTGGGGCGCTCGTATGTCGAGGTACCACTGTATAGTGAAACCATGGCCTGTTAACTAGTAATAGTGAATAGTCATGCATTAGTTTAACAAAACTCAGATTCTAATGAAGGATTTCTGTATGAGTTCATATGAGCATTGGGAAAACGTTTGCTGTTTTGATCAGACTTTTTCATTCTAATGTCCAGTCTGATCGAAATACAATGCAACCGAGATCATTCGCACAATTTAGAAACGCACAGAGTCTAATCTCTAGTCATACACAATGCATGATTACCTGCTGGTATAAAGAGCCATTGTATTGAAGCATTGGCTCTTGCTCTTAAAGCCCATAGTGCAGGTTAAATGAAGCTAAATAAAACAGTCTGTCCCAGTTGCAGTATTGTTTCTTCTCCATTCATGATGCTCAGAAAATCCTGTTCTCTTCCATTTCTAATGAATGGACAGTTTAGTCATATATGCCAGAGCTTTTAGTGTGAGCCAGGTTCTGATTAGCCACCAGCACTTTCCGTCTCTCAGACTGACTTGCTTGAAAGGGAATCTCGGGCAGCATGGTGGCACAGCAGGTAGCACTGCTGCCTCACAGCTCCATTGTCGCCAGTTCCATCCTGAGCTCAGGTTACTGTCTGTGTGGAGTTTTGCACGTTCCCCTCCGTTTCTGTGTGGGTTTCCTCTGTGTTTTACTGTTTCCTCCCACCTCCTAAAAACTTGCCAGTAGAAGGATCGGCTGTGTTAAATTGCCAGTCGGTGAGTATGCGTGTATGAATGTGGGTGTGTATCTGAAAACCCTGTGATGGAACATTGATGGTTCTTAACATTATTATTGTTTGGCATAATTTATGAGACAAGTCAAATCCACTTTGCCATTTCTTACTTGCGCATCATTTCTCAAGACCACACATAACAATGCAGACATATTCATAGCTACAGATAGAATTAAATATTAGCACCATTTAATTGGCTGGCTGGGAGATATTACCCCCCCCCCCCCCCCCCACACACACACACATTTAATAGTGTTTGGTGAAATTGTGTGAAAACTCAAGCTGGCCTCTGTTTGTCATCACTTCTGTCTTCCATTGCTTATCTGGCGTGTCATGCACAAGCTTCTGACCGAGGCTGCTCAGGTGTTGAATTGGATCGGATTGTGTGACTAATTTTTGGTAATGGAGAGCAATCAAAAAGACAGCTGTGACAGAACAGAGAATAAGTTTAGCTTGCAGGCAGAACGCTGCTTGGTGCAGGCACTGATGAAATTGTAATTGAGGAATCTGGCAGCTTGCAGTGGAACAAGCCTCGCTAGAATCTCAAATCCCTTCGATTTGTCAGCGAACATTAGCTGAAATCCTCCATGTTTATCATTTAGAAATATAGACACTGAACATATGGAGCAGTGGTGGCTTGGTGGTTAAGGCTCTGGGTGACTGATCAGAATGTTGGGGGTTCAAGCCCCAGCCAAGCTGACACTGTTGGGCCTTTGAGCAATGCCCTTAACCCTCTCTGCTCCAGGGGCGCTGTATCATGGCTGACCCTGCGCTCTGACGCCAACTTCCTGAGATGCTGGGGTACGTGAAGAAAAGAATTTCACTGTGCATATGTATATGTGATTTAATAAAGACTCATTATCAAAACAGCAAAACTCTGACACCTTTCTAGAGATTCTCAAGTTTGTTTGTTTTTTGTTTCTGTCTGTAGAAGCCTTCCAAGAATCCCAGACATTTTTTCCTTTTTTTCCCCTCCCAGATAAGATGCAACACCAACCCTGGTTGTGAGAATGTAAAGGGTTGCAAAAACAGAATGGCGTAAAGATGGAAATAATAGCAGCACTCCTATAGCTTAACTCACACCTGGCACCGGAGTGAACTCTTTCACACAGTAGACTTGGGTATGTGATTGACGTAACTAGAGCTTATTATAGAGCTTACTAGAGTAGGACCACAGAGAGCTAGCGTTACAGACTGAACGTGTAAAGTTAAACAGCCATGCACCATGTTGTTAGTTATTTTTCTCCTAAAAAAGTGCTGGGCCAAGTGTCAAGAACATATTGATGAGGAAGTGTCCCTAAAAAGGCCCATCTGATTTGAAAGCCTTTTGTGGTGGGCTCAATAGTGTTTGTGACCGGAGACAGCTAATGACAAAGTTGATTAAAATCGAAGAGGGTGACTACGACGAATGTATAAAAGTCACCAACAGGAGGATGGCATATAATTCTGCAAAACTCATGGGACAGCGACTAATATGGAAGTAGCAACTGCGGAATGTAAAAGACGCATGCTATGTTTCCTCACTCAATCACTTTATCCCATTTGTGTTGATTGATGAATGGATTATACAGCAGCAGGGGTCAGAGAACAGGCAGGTATTAACCGAGGATAATCCATAGGAAAGACAGGAAACACGAGTGCGGGTCAATACCAGGAATCACGGAAACTAGAAAACAAAGGCTTGGACTTGAGGGCCAAAATGCATGATCAGTCTCATGGAAACAATGAAACAGCAGGGCTTAAATAGGAAAACTGAGAACAGGTGAGAACAATCATGGCACAGTAGGAAGATAAAGCAGTTACAATACAGGGGTGGAGACAAGACATGACTCAAAACAAAACACACATGGCTTCATTAACAAAGCATCAAATACGGAAACAGCGATGTCTGTGCTGGGAACCGTGATGCCTGCCAAGCGAGGAGTTCATGATCGTCATTGTAATATACTACTTGATCTCATAGTGCTTTTTACTTCACTCTACGCCACCTCAATACAGATAATTGTATATTTATAATTTATACTTACAGTGGTGCTTGAAAGTTTGTTAGAATTTTTTACATTTCTGGGGGTAACTCATTTTTGGGAAAATGTCAACAATTTATTACCTACTTCAATGACGTACGCACCCTGGAGGTGGATTGAGGAGAGGCAAACAGTAAATACTAATCATCTTACCTTTTTTTTCTCTTTATTTATTTGTTTGTTTGTTTTGGTTTCCCTCTTTCTTTTGGTTTTGTCTGTGATTATTTTGTTGGGGTTGTTGGATGGGGTGTTTATAATATGTAAAATGCGATTTTCCCAAAAAAATTCTATGATAAAAAAGGAGAATTTTTTAATATTTCTGCCTGAATTAAAATATCGTCAGAGTTTCAGATCTATCCTAAAAGTAGATAAGGTGAACTCAATTAAATAAATGAGACAAAACTATTATACTTGGTCATTTATTTATTGAGGAAAATGATCTCAATAAAGGCTTTCTCCTTGCAGCCCTGCCATGCACACCATTGTTGTTCAGTGTTCTCCTGATAAACTCATGAACATTAACATTAGCCAACGTGAGAGAGGCCTTTAGTTGCTTAGAAGTTACCCTGTGTTCTTTTGTGACCTCGTGAGCGATTACACTTCTTGCTCTTGGAGTGATTTTTATTGGTTGATCACTCCTAGGGAGGGAAACAATGGTCTTGAATTTCCTCCATTTGTACACAATCTATCTGAATGTGTATCGGTGGAGTCCAAACTCTTTAGACATGGTTTTATAATCTTTTCCAACCTGATGAGCCTCAACAACTCTTTTTCTGAGGTCCTCAGAAATCTCTATTGTTCATGCCACGATGCACTTCCACAAACATGTGCTGTGAAGATCAGACTTTGATAATTCCCTGTCCTTTAAATAAAACAGGACGCTCACTCACACCTGATTGTCATCCCATTGATTGAAAACACCTGACTCCAATTCACCCTCAAATTAACTGCTATTCACAGATATGTAACATTGGATCGTTTTCCTCAATATATAAATGACCAAATATAATATATTTGTCTCATCCATTTAATTGGGTTCTCTTTGTCTACTTTCAGGACTAAAACTCTGATCATGTTTTAGGTCATATTTATTCAGAAATATGGAAAATTCTAACAAACTTTCAAGCACCACTATATCTACACAAGGTAGAGTGATATAAAAAAAAAATATATGACCTCCTGTACTCGTATCACTAACCCTAACCCTGCTGTGCTTTTTTCTGTAATTAAATTACTATATTTTGAAAGATATATAAATAAAATTGTCACTCCATGTTTGGAACTTTGTAGACTATACAACGTCAGGGGGAGTTCAATTCAGAAAACGTCATGTTTTTTAACCCCTCAGGTATGAGCTCCGGATACGCTACTTGCCAAAATCATTCCTAAACCAGTTTACTGAGGACCAGCCAGCACTAAACTACTTTTACCACCAGGTAAGCACATACATGCTTCATCACAGCAGTTACAGCTTTACCTCTCTCTCACTACGTACACATCATCATACTGCTTAAACCCTGACCAGTTTTGAGCAATGCTTTCAATCATGGCACATGTTCAGTTCCTGCAGGAGCACAGTAAATTCTGCGGTGAAGTAGACTGTCCCGGCTCTGTAGGGTGATGGATGTGTTGTAATTGTCTTGTCATAATGTGCTGCAGGATGTTTTGGAGTAAATCTAAATTGGGTCAGTTAGTTTTAATTCTTCACTTTTAAGTATCTGTGGTCTTCTTCTGGACCTGTGGGCTAATTGAATTTTAAAAGTATCAGCCGTAAAAGAGCAGAGACCTGACAGGTGCCTCGTTGCTCGCTCGCTCACTCTCTTACCCCCCCCCCCTCGGTTCAGCCCACTGCGATTGAGCTACACAACCTCGCTGAGTTTTATGTGGAATCACAGGAAGTAGTCTGATTACTGTGTCAAATTTATTACTGTACCTTTTTGAAATGCAGTAGTTAAAAAAAATCCGCATTGGAATTGTATGGATTAAGAGCAGACCGTTCTCTCTATCAGCTGACTCACATGTTTACTTCAGTGACCTCTCGTGTTTCCGTTCTCTCCTGAAATTCTCTTCTCCTCTGCTTTGCTCTGTCTCTCAATACTATGTTAATATGCACAAATAAAATCTTGTTCCATATGATCAATAATATAGACAGAACAGGTTGTAAATAAAACTAGTCCATTAACAGTGTTAATTCCACCCAGTCCAGCACAGTCTAACTCAAGTACCATTTAAAACACTATAGATACTATATAAATCTTTAAAAGACACAGCTAGGAGTATTTGAAACTAAAATCTACATTTCTGGCTTTATATTTCTGCAGTAGTGTTCATTTTGACAAAACCAGGTTCCAGAGCTCTAACATCAGGCTGCTGTCCGTGTCCATGATGCAGGAAGTGTCAGTGCAGGACGTGCTAGAAAACATTGTAATTGAGACTGTAACAATATAATATTTATATTTCCAAGTCTAATTTGAATAGTTTGTCCAATAGTGGCCCAACCCTATGCTTCAGTCAGGCAAAGTTTAGACTCTCATTTGGGCCAAATCATATCGTGGTCTTTTGTTCTGATCATATGGGTGAATTGGTATACATGTAACCATTTTTTTATTTTATTTTTTTAAACTTTATTTAGCCTTTAATGGAGCTGTTTTTTTGGGGGGGGGGGGCGTTTTTCTGAACACTGTGGCATCTCTGTAATTCCCAGGTGAGAAGCGATTATATGATGGAAGTAGCTAATCAAGTCGATCAGGACATTTCACTTAAACTGGGCTGCCTTGAAATCAGGTAAGCATCTTGAATCGATTACTGTTCGAAGGGATTACACAGCGGGAATCATGTGCTCATGTGTGCCAGTTGGGGGGTGGGGGTGTATTCATCATACTGACCTTCTCCTTCATTTCTTTAACAGGAGGTTTTTCAGAGAGATGCCAGGAAATGCCCTTGATAAAAAATCCAACTATGAATTACTAGAGTAAGTGAACCTTTTGATGATGACTTAGTTTGCATCAAGGGTGTATTGTGAAAGATGAAAGATAGAGGGAACTATCCTCTCCCATGTTGTATGTGGGTCAGGAGAAAATGTGCTCTCGAAACCCCATTTGCCCTATTTATAGTGGGGAATAATTGATCCCTACACATCTCTTGCAGTGATGTAGGGTGTACACTGGAGCAGTGTTTCTGCTGCCTGAAACTCAACTTTATTTCTTTCAAAAACTGCAGTGGGTACCAAAGGGTCTTGCACGTGAAGTTGCACGTCACTTACAACATGATCACATACATACAGCCAAGAAAACAATATGCATTTTATATTGGAGATAAAGACAAAATAAGAGAAATTTACCCAGTAAAATTTATAATGCGTTAATTAAAAGCTGGAGAAAATAAATACGTTTTTAAGGCCCCCTGAAAAGACACTAGAGACGGAGATGATTTTATGGCCAAAGGGAGCTCGGTTCAAAGTCTAGGCGTCGTCACCATAAAAGCTTGATCACCTTTAGATTTAAGGCGAGATCGAGGACCCGACCGACACGGCTCATCTCCAGAGCAAAGAGACCTTGAAGGTTGATGCAGACTTAAGTCTGAGATATACTCTGGTGTTAGACCATGAACAACCTTGAATACATATAGCGACACTTTATACTGGATTCTGTATGGAATCGGCAACCAGTGTAGTGAAATCAATACTGGGGTAATATTCTGGTGCCAGTTAAAAGCCTAGGAGCTGATTTTTGGAGTGTGTGTGTGTGTGTGTGTGAGAGAGAGAGAGACGAAGCGTTAAAGTAGTCCAAAAGAGAAGACACAACCATGATAATTGTAATCCAGCCAAAAACTCTCGAATAGAAATGTAACTACTACTCCATACAGTTTGTACTTTTGCAGTGCAGTTTTAATGTAGTGACAGCCTTGTGCAGTAGCATTTTTACCTTCATTAGTTATCCATGTGAATATTAGATACATTTAAACTAGAGGTCGACCGATAATGGATTTTACAGATACCGAAAACTAAGTTCGGCAGTACCTGCCGCTTAATTGTTAAAGCAAAACACTGGAGAATTGATTGATTGTTAGTGTGTAAGAGAGACAGGCATCAAACCTGGATTCACAAGTTGTAGTTCAATTTAAGGTCACCGTGATCTGAAACCAGAAGTGCTTTGTGTAAATCAAGTTCGTGTGGTCTTGACTTGGATGTTCAGTTAACTTTGTAACTCAATGATCCAGCTTTTTGATTAGTAAAACTGTTCTATTTCCCCTCATCTACTAAATCCCGCTTCTTCTTTGCAGAAAAGATGTAGGTCTCAGGAGATTTTTTCCCAAAACCTTATTGGACGCAATCAAGGTGAGAACAGATGCTTTTTTGCTGCCACTGTCAGGCATCACGTTTTGTACACGTTCTCACATACACTCTCTCATCACTTTATTATGAACAGTCTAATTAAAATTTTATTGGTCTCATATACACACACACACACAAACATATATATATATACAGTGCCTTGTGAAAGTATTCGGCCCCCTTGAACTGTTCGACCTTTTGCCACGTTTCAGGCCTCAAACATAAAGATATAAAACTGTATTTTTTTGTGAAGAATCAACAACAGGGGGGACACAATCATGA
>JAFFST010000241.1:14375-25970 GCA_022414735.1 Noturus placidus | reverse complement strand
TGTTGAAAAAGTTTGAAATATCCAATAAATTTGGTTCCACTTCATGATTGTGTCCCACCTGTTGTTGATTCTTCACAAAAAATTACAGTTTTATATCTTTATGTTTGAGGCCTGAAACGTGGCAAAAGGTCGAACAGTTCAAGGGGGCCGAATACTTTCGCAAGGCACTGTATATTCCTATTGTAACAAGCCCAGTCATGTTTTATTCCCTACTTACTGATTTAACCTTTTTTAGTGTGTAAATGGCATCTTCCAACAAGACCATCGATTTAACTTCAAATTGACAATGCCTTAATTTACTATAGCATAATTAAACTGATACTGCACCAGAACTCTCCATCTTCGCAGCAATTATGCATACGTGCCCTTAAGGAAGGGTCAATCCCATTCCACTCCTTGGAACTAAATGGGACAAAGCAGAGTTGATGACATCATTATCTATTTTTCTCTAACACCAGCTTCTTCACTTTTTATTGCACTTTATGTATTTATTTATTCTGCATTCTCACGTGTCACTCCAGGATCCAGTCCATTCCACCTCTCCCCAGGGGTTTCGGATGCGAAGCAGCTTTACAAGCTTTCCCTTAAATTCCACCTAACCAAAGGGAATTCAGAGTTAAGTAACCAGTAAACTTTGGTTATACCAGACAACAATTACCTTCCTCACCTCTTCCACTCCTGTAACAGAATAGGCATGGCCTTTCACCAGCTTTTTGAAGGTGACTGCCTCCATGTCAAAGAAACCTGTGATCTAAATGTGAGAATGTCTTTAAAAATCATGATTAATACAGAATCTCATGTACACTGTATGTAAAGTAATGCATGTATATACTCACATCTATAGAGCAGCCCATTAGAGAGCCTCTTTCTACAGCTCTTTGGATGATGCTGAAGAGGTTGGCTGGAGCTTTCTTTAGTTCATACATTTCTGTAACACCACCAGTAAAATCCTCAAACCCTTCAGAGGTGCAGCCTCCAGAGAGTGCCTCATAACAACCATTTAACCTGTCACACACATGCACATATTTAATATACACTTTAATAGGAACACCTCTACCCCTGCTTATTCATGCAATTATCCAATCAGCAAGCTCAACAGAACTGTATATTTGAAAATAAAATTAAAAAAAACATCTTTAACTATCTCTTGGTTGACAGTGGAGTGGAGCCAGATGTGGTCTTTTGCTGTTGCTGCCCATCCATCTCAAGGTTTCACGTGGTGTGCATTCTGGGATGCTTTTCTGCCCACCACAGTTGTAAAGAGTGGTTAGTGGAGTTACAGTAGCCTTTCTGTCAGCTCCAAGGAGTCTGGCCATTCTCATCTGACCTCTTTCATCAACAAAGCATTTCCATCCAAAAATCTGTGTAGACTCCAACCCATCTGGCCTCAACAAACCAGGCCATTGTCAAAGTCACCAATATCCCATTTTCCCCTAATCAGATGTTTGAAGTGAACAGTGTGAACTGTTAAAATCTTAATCCCTCTTACTTGGCATATGCCTTCTCGACTAGTGCACTCCAGAACTCCGCCCCTTCAGCTGAGTGGACAAACAGAAGCTTCCCATCTCTGACTGGCAGCCGGTCATCAATCACTACATCTACCCATTCCCCAAATTGCCAAAACTGCAAGAGAGGAGTGAGAACACTGATTATTACATCAGGTTAACCAGAGTGAGACTAATAGTCCTTATTATCCTGTTAGTTCATAATCATTCATATGCAAATCAGAAGACAATTTATTTGAAAATACACTGTATGAGATGGCTGCTGTGGAACATGATATAGAACACATTCATACAATGCCATACAAATGACAGATCACTGCATAGGAAAACAATATCATGTACAGCAGGAACAATTGTTCTAGCTCAGTTAATAGGAGGTACTGTACATAAGACATTCAACTTATTGCATACCATTGCTTCTGTCAGGTGAGAAGTTTGAGCTTTTTTTTAACTTAATACTTTCACTCACTACTTTAAAACATGCAATGCATCACATACTCTTTCTAAGTTTTTAAGTAAGTGTGACTTTTTGCAAGATAGCTTCAATTAGTTCAATTAAAAAAAAAATATTAACCAGAAATAACATTTTATGTGCTTTGGGAGATAAGTAGGCTCCCATGATTAACTGTAGATCAATGTCTGGGTATATTCATAACCCTAATGAAAATATTGAAGTATTTCTAATGCATCCTGACATTCTCAGAGATACAGTATCTCACAAAAGTGAGTACACCCCTCACATTTTTGTAAATATTTGATAACTTTTCATGTGACAACACTGAAGAAATGACACTTTGCTACAATGTAAAGTAGTGAGTGTACAGCTTGTGTAACAGTGTAAATTAGCTGTCCCCTAAAATAACTCAACACACAGCCATTAATGTCTAAACAAAAGTGAGTACAACCCTTAGTGAAAATGTCCAAATTGGGCCCAAATTGTCAACATTTTGTGTGGCCACCATTATTTTTCAGCACTGCCTTAACCCTCTTGGGCATGGAGTTGACACTTTGGGCCCAATTTGGACATTTTCAATTAGGGGTGTACTCACTTTTGTTGCCAGTGGTTTAGAGGTTAATGGCTGTGTGTTGAATTATTTTGAGGGGACAGCAAATTTACACTGCAGGGTTTGTAGTTCCAGAAGATCTCAGGCTTTGCTGTTGAGGACTAGATGAGGTCTACAAACTGCTAACACAACACAATGCAATATTACTCCCCAATTCAATAATCATCCAGTGCTGTTAGTCAAACACAGTACACTGTCACAGAACATATTCAAACATAGTAGACTATAATTTCTTCAACAACTGCTGATCCCCACATAGTGTACAATCCATGCTCTTTTATTCAGATGTCTGAGTCTAAATAGGCTGAATAGGTTTGTGAAACAGACCCATGTATGCTACTGGAATTTGACAGGAGGGTGCAAGCTCTGCCTTGCCCTGTTGAGTTGTAGGCAATTGGGTATCTGTTTTCCCCATAAATAATCCCTGTATATATAGCTAACACTGAGGGGGGTGGTTTGAAATGCTGCATATGCAGTTCTACTAAATGCTGCTCTGGGGGATGGGAAGGAAAAGGCCATGCAGTAAAGCAGTAATTTTTGCCCTGATGTTAGCAGAGGGACCAAAAATGATCACATATTGACATTAGTAATAGAGTTCTTGCTGTCTTTAAATGTGACAGATTGTGACATGATACCTGGAAGTGAAAGATTCCAGCATATTGTTGATGGAAGCTTTGGCCATGAGGTACCACACGGCGAAGCAGTGGCTCATTCAGAGTAAGACATGCGATGGCCGCCAGCAGCCAACAGTCCCCTGAGTCAGAAAGTGATAATTAGCAAGAATGAAAGAGAAATATTTGTCTAGTTACTAATAAAGATATGTTACAAAAACAACACTTCCCCAATTTACCTCCCCAAATTGATCACCTGCCAATTCCCAGCCACCAGCAAGCTATCTCCTTTCAGATGACAGCCAACCGGGGAGGGTCAAGTCTAACACATGCATGCTCCAAGACTTGTGAGGCTGGCCAACTGCATATTTTTGAACTGCTGCTCATGTTGAGTCACAGGGCACCATAACACACACGGAGAAAACCACTATTTTCCCACTTCTGCATACATGAGCTCACAGATGTCCATGATTGGTTAATATAATTGTGATTGACCGGGAAGAGAATATGGCCAGTCTTGCTGTGGCCTCACCTAGAGTCAGACTTCCGATCTCCAGATGATAGGGATAAACATTTTTCTTTTGTGCCACTTTGGAGTCAAACTAAGCTAATTTTTATATATTGTTATGCAATGGATGTAGTTGTTTCTTAATTTTTCTTGTCCAGAACTTAGCTCCACTCCCATACAGCTGCTCACCTTTTCATTAAAAGGCAACTTATATGGCAGAGTTTCAACAGACAAAGTGGTGTTAGTTGAACTGTAAAAGAAAGTTAGTCAGTTTTTTCATTGTTATTGCAGTACACCTTTCATACAGCAAAAAAAGACACACAATTCCATTAACTCTTACAGCTGTTAATTAAATAATTTTTGCATTTTTGCATTAAGAAAAAAAAATCTTCCACTTCTTTCTAATCATATTGTTCACCTAAAACATTCTTTCCATCCCTACTGAGTATAGTGTTGTACCTAGAGCTCCTTGGCAGATGTCTGTGCGAGTGGCTCCATCTACAATGAAGTGCGGGTCAGCACAGAACTCCTGGAGTGCACAGAGAAGACCTATGGGTCAGACAGGGCACAGAAGTGACTGGAATATCTATGAGGTTTGTAGGTGTTTGGATGTAAACTGTTTAGATGGCAACAGAGCATCCACAGGTATGCAGCTTGTGAGAGCCTTGCATACTACAGACTCTCACCGTGGGTCTCATCCAGCAAAGTCCTTTGGTTTTGGCAGAGCCGGGTGCCAACTCCTTGAATCCTAGTGTGGAAGGTCGGGCTGGGAAAGTTTCATCCTCATATAAATGGCCACTTTGAAGGCAGCTGGCACGCAAAGACTCAAAGTCTTGACCAAGGAACTTCAGAGCCCTATCATTCTGACCAAGACCTTCATTGCGGTCCCACTCACTCCTCAGTCGAGCAGCCACTCCAGTGGCATATATAGGCTCCATGGGTCAGTAGCTAGTAATTCTGAGTATAGCATGGAAAATAATTAGAGATTCAGTTATATCAATGTCTTAACATTGATATAAGTAAGCAAATTATTATCACTAATAACAAAATCAATGCACAACCTCATGCATAACGACAATATGATTTCCTATTTTTGTGTATGTCACATTTATTTGGAATGATGCCAGGAAGAATTTACAATAAAAAAAATTGGAGGGGTTAAAAGATTTAGAAACAGATATGTGGATAAAATATTGTTTCCAGTACATATGACATTAATGGATACTCTCTCAGAAATGAAAAATTAACTTGTAAACATAACTAATACTACTTAATTGAAAAATGCCTACCTTTAGATCTCTAGTTCTGATATTCTTGATAGCACTCTCCAGTTGACATTAAAATGCTTGGATGTTGCTTATCTTTAAACAGGTTAGTTTATTTTTTGTATAGCCAGTGCTGTCCCAAATGCCAAGCCCGCTGTCTCCTGTGCCAGTGGAGCTAAAAAAAAAAAAACAAGCCTGAGTGAGTTGCTGGGTTGCCAGATTTGAACAAGCCCCTTCCTGTGATGTATTTTTTTTAAACATCCTAATTCAGTTTTAATTGCAAACCAAGTTACAGTTTTGTTTTCTACAGCCCATTACTATTTGTAATTAGTTTGATTAAAATAATAATAATAATAATAATTATCTAACTGAGCTGTATGTTTCAATCTGGCATCATTATGCAACCCCTCAGCTCTGCACTTCATGGGTTGGGTGACTGCAGTGAGGAGGAGCTGTGAGCAGACTGCAGACCGGTGGGCATGTCTTTCAGTGGCCTTTCAGACACACCCTTCAGACTATTCTGGGTAAGCTCAAGCAGGTAGGTTTCCTCTTCAATTCTTCTATCGCACAAAAGTAATTAATGTAAAGTCACTGCAATTAATCTTTCAAACATGTACAACAGTAGGATGAATTCATATATTTTGAGGTTTTTTAAAATGTATATTTCCACAGTGTGTAAGCTTTCTTGTTGATAATAAAACAAATTCCCAGCACATGATGCATTTCTGAAATTCTTAAGGTGTTATCTACCTACAGTGGGGGAAATAAGTATTGAACACATCAACATTTTTTTCAGTAAATATATTTCCAATGAGGCTATTCGCATGAATTTTTCACCAGGCTTTTGTATTAACTCAATAAATCCACACATATAAAGAAATCCAGACATTAAAGTCCATGAATGAAGTTATGTGTAATAAAGTGGAATGACAGGAAAAAAGTATCGAACAAGCTAAGTGATTTTTTTTTAATTCTTTGTGAAGAAGCCTTTGTTTGTAATGACCGCTTCAAGATGCTTCCTGTATGAGGAAATTAATTGGCCGTTGTATTCAGGTGTGATTTGGGCCCATTCTTCTAAACATTATCTTTAAATCTTGTTTAATTGGATTCAAGTCAGATGATTGTCTGGGCCATTTTAACACCTTGCTTTCTTTTCTCTGAAACCAACTGAGAGTTTCCTTTGCTGTATGCTTTGGATACACTGAAATTCTTTGGATCGTTGTCCTGCTGGAAGATCCACCCATTTTCATCATCCTGGTGGATGGCAGCAAATTCTTCTCAAGAATCTCCCAGTAAAGGGCTCCATTCATTGTTCTTTCAATTATATGAAGTCTGCCAGTACCATGTGTTGAAAAACAGCCCCACACCATGATGCTTCCACCTCCAAACTTCACTGTTGGTATAGTGTTTTTAGGGTGAAGTGCAGTAGCATTTCTTTACCAAACAAGATGTGTATGATAGTCAAAAGGTTAAATGTTGCTCTCGTCTGACCAGCCTATACTCTCCCAGTATTTCATAGGCGTGTCCAAATGAGTTGTACCAAGCTTTAAATGAGCTTTGACATGACTTTTCTTTAGTAATGGAGTCTTGCGGGGTGAGCGTGAGCAGTGGAGAGCAATGCCTATTGATTTCTCTGTGATGGAGGCAGCAGGTGCCACTAAGTGTGTCTGGAGCTCTTTCTGAGTGATCTTTGGGTAAATGGTAAATGGTAAATGGCGCACTTGTATAGCGCTTTTATCCAAAGTGCTTTACACTGTGTCTCATTCATCCATTCACACACACACTCACACACCAATGGTAGCAGAGCTGCCATGCAAGGCGCTAACTTGCCATCGAGGGCAACTTGGGGTTCAGTGTCTTGCCCAAGGACACTTTGGCATGTGGTGTCACATGGGCCGGGAATCGAACTGCCAACCCAACGATTAGTGGATTAGTGGACAACCCGCTCTACCACTTGAGCCACAGCCACTACCACAGTCTTGGGCTACTCCTCTGACTATTCTTCTGATTCCCTGTTCAGAAATCCTGCGAGGAGTACATGGCCGGTTGATGATGGAGTGTTGTTGCTTCTACTTGTGAATAATGGCCCCTATGGTGCTTACTGGAGGATTCAGAAGTTTTGAAATACACCTGTATCCGATTCCATCAATATGTTTCACAACAATAAGGTTGCGAAGGTCTTGGGAGAGCGCTTTGCCTTTACCCATCATGAGATGTTTCTTGTGTGACACCTTGGTAATGAAACGCCTTTATATAGACCATCAATTTACTAATCCAGCTGATATTAATTATTTACAGATTTCAGCTGGCTCCTTGCCTTACCTTGCCTTGGAGAACTGATTTTTCTTAGTGTGTTCAATACTTTTTTGTAGCTGACTGAAATAAATTTTTAATGATATCTTGGTACACATATTTCCAATGGTTTTGGTCCGTACTTTCATTTTCAATGACATGTTTAAAACTACTGGAACCCTGTCCAGGGTGTACCCCGCCTTGTGCCCGATGCTTCCTGGGATAGGCTCCAGGTTCCTCGTGACCCTGAAAAGGAGTAAGCGGTAGAAGATGGATGGATGGATGGATGGATGGATGGATGTTTAAAACTTTGATATTATTAATGACAAAAAAAATTTATGACATAAAAAAAATCAAATTTCAATGGCAAGATTTGATATAATCTTCACAAACTCATCATCAACATATCCTAATATTATATGAACACATCCCATCCCATCCCTAGTTCACCTTTACTTTGGAATTTACCCGTTCAGATATGAGAGTATTAGTGAGGTCAGGCACTGATGTCGAATGAAGAGGGGTGCAGATGGTGTTCCAATTCATCCCAAGAGTGTTCAGTGGGATTGCGGTTAGGGCTCTGTGCAGGCCACTTCAATTCTTCCACACTAAGCACATCTTCACTGAGCTCGCTTTGTACACAGGGGGCAACAGTTTGGATAAGAAACACATATGGATGTAACACTCAGGTGTCCACAAACTTTTTTCTATTTAGTATATATAGTGAGACGCACGGTGGTTAGCACGCTCGCCTCACACCTCCAGGGTCCGGGGTTTGAATCCCGCCAGGGCCATGTATGTGCGGAGTTTGCATGTTCGCGCCGTGCGTCGGGGGTTTCCGCCGGGTACTCCGGTTTCCTCCCCTAGTCCAAAGACATGCATGGTAGGCTGATTGGCGTGTCTAAAGTATCCGTAGTGTATGAATGGGTGTGTGAATGTGGGTGTGATTGTAGGCACAGACCTAGTGGCCTTGCAAGCCGAGGTCTGATCCCAACTGCAGCAACGACGATAGGGGCCTCAGTGGATGGGGCTCACCCAGGATCGGCAGACCTGGGCAGATTGTTGTGGTCTGTGCTGGCCACTCTTGGCCGGCGAAGACAGACCAGATAAAGGATAAAGGATAAAGGAGGAAGGGAGTATATATAGTATATAGTTATATAATATGCCATATCACCACTAAATAGTAAGTAAGATTCTATTTTTTTATCTCTAGTTGGGCATGGTGGCTTAGTGGTTTGCATATTTGCCTTGCACCTCCAGGGTTGAGGGCTCAAAACCCACCTGCTCCCTGTGTGCACAAAGTTTGGTTGTTCTCCCAATGCATCGGGGGGTTTCATCCAGATAATCTGTTTTCCTCTTCCTGTCCAAAGACATGCGTTGTAGGCTGATTGGCATTTCCAAATTGTCTGTAGTGTGTGATTGTGTGTGCGAATGATAAGTGGTACAGAAAATGGATGGATGTATGGATCTCCAGTAGTAGCTACATTATTACACAGTATTTTTTTTTAATAAAGATAAAAACAATCTCTTATATGAACACAGCACAATAAGTAAAGTCTCTGCATACTACATTTTTTTCTTTGTACTCTCTCTGGTTCTGATACATCTGTATAATGTATCCTGGTTCGAATTGGATTAGAAGAATGCAAGAGTAAATTGTAAATCTGTGACATAGCCTGTGTATAGCCAATGTTACAGACAGTAAAATGTATGTTTATTAGCAATCATTAGGAGAAATGTAAAATATTGGAACCTATCATTACTTTATTTAAATTACTTTGGCTTGGAGTATGCATTTTATTCTTCATTAATTGTAATATTCGTTATGATTACTGATTTAATGTAAATTATATTTATTGTAACACAACAATGCAAACATCTATTTCAACAAGTCACCCAGGACACAGATATGCTAGTGAAATGGTTTCATGACATGTCAGCACATTGCTCATCTGATATTTAAGGTTTCAATATTTTGACATTTTACATTCAAGGGGCTTCAGCGGCTCCCTGAAGTCATTTAGCCTCACCTCTGGGTGTAGAATGTGAGAACAGAGCATCACAGAGTTCATTAGATGTTTTGTTTCCACCTAACATCAAATGACTGGAAATTTAAGGAAAACAGTTCCCCTGCAAACATGGAATGCTCAGAAGAGTAAAAAAACCTGCAGTGTGGATAATGTGGAGTGTTCTGAAGATTAGATTAGGTGCAGGTTATTATAAGTAAAGGTATCAGTCATTGATGGGCCTATGAGATAATGGCTGGGCGTATAAATAGATAGTCTGGGCATCAAGACTGGTTTGGAAAACAGGGTCATTTTAGATTTTCCCCCAATAGGGGGCAACAGTAGGCTACAGCAGTTGTTGTCAAAGTGGGGCCACCAGGGGGCGCTAGGGGGCCTCAAAAATTTGGTGTGAAAAATAAATTCTCTCTCTCTCTCTCTCTCTCTCTCTCACACACACACACACACACACACACACACACACACACACACACACACACACACACAACCAATTCCTAATGTAATGTAAATATCCATCCATCCATCCTCTACCACTTACTCCTTTATCAGGGTCACGGGGAACCTGGAGCCTATCCCAGGAAGCATCAGGCACAAGGCGGGTTACACCCTGGACAGGGTGCCAGTCCATCGCAGGGTACAATCACATGTAAATATGTAAGATGTAATTATTAATAAAAAGGGGGATGTATTCAGAAGTCTGTATTTTGAATGTGTTTTAAAGACATCTTGCAAAAGGGGGACCTCGGTCAAATGTTAATGCCATTTGGGGGGCCTTGCCCTGGAAAAATTTGGGAACCACTGGGCTACAGTATAGTGTGACGGTCACATGACAGTATAGCTCCATATGACTGAAATCTCACAGATCTCTCAGTACAACCATGAGAGTACAGAGAGAAAAAGATAGTGAAGGGGTTTCTGATATTCCATAACTTTAAGGATCACGTCCTTACCTGAAGAGGTGTCAATGTCTGTTGCACATGCCACTGAGATTAAATGCCATGAAAAATGCCATAGCATGAAAGTCAAAAACATGCCAGAATAACCAGCACATCTACTACATAAAAAGATGTGCCTCTTGACTACTCTCTTGGGTTATTCAGTTCATGTGCTGCTTAAAGCCCTGTGCTAAAAATACCTAGATACGTTTTGCCAAACAGAACAAATATGTACTTATGCTGTCAAGTAGGTCTGTTGTAGTGAGAGTAAGAATGGTTGAACATATTTCCTCCCCAGTGTTATATTCCTCATTAATCAGCCTAGTTTAATCGCATTGCCTTTGCAACACCTGCACACTTGATAACTCTAGTCTTTAAGTTGCAATTTTGCACACATTCCGTAATTGCACCCACACTATGTCGACATGCAGTATGGATCTACCGCTACACATTGTGTGATTGCTGCTCTGTGCAACTGCGAAAAGTAGTGCAATGTGCAATTTTATATGTAAATTGTATATTGTCAATGTGAACTCCCAACCTATAATTTACCTAGCCTACTCAGCCCATGCACTTTGTATGTGTAGGTTGAGCTTTTTTTACTGTCATATGCCTAGCCAGTATTACAACCCCACTTCCAAAAAAGTTGGGATGCTGTGTAAAATGTAAATAAAAACAAAATGAACACAAAATGTTTAAACTGAGGAAATGTACCATTTTAAGGGAAAATAAGGTAATTTTGAATTTGATGGCTGCAACACATCTCAAAAAAGTTGGGACAAGGCAACAAAAGTCTGGAAAAGCAAGTGTCACTAAAAAGAAACAGCTGGAGGAACATTTTGCAACTAATTAGGTTAATTGGCAACACATCAGTAACATGATTGGGTATAAAATGACTATCTTAGAGAGGCAGAGTCTCTGAGAAGTAAAGATGGGATGGAATCTGGATGGAAGCATATGTTGCTGTCAAATCTGTATATACCTTTCCGCATTGATGGTACCTTTCCAGATGTGCAAACTGCCCATTTCATAAGGCACCAATGCACCCTAGTGCTGATTAAAAAGCCAGATGGTCCCTCACTTGTTTAGTCCTCTTTAGTATAGAGCAGTGTTTTTCAACCTTTTTTGAGCCACGGCACATTTTTTACATTGGAAAAAGCTTACGGCACACCACCAACAAAAATGTTACAAAATGACACCCTGTAGCCTAATACAGTATATACAGTGCCTTGCAAAAGTATTCAGCCCCCTTGAACTGTTCAACCTTTTGCCACGTTTCAGACCTCAAACATAAAAATATAAAACTGTAATTTTTGTGAAGAATCAACAACAGGTGGGACACAATCATGAAGTGGAACGAAATTTATTGGATATTTCAAACTTTTTCAACA
>JAFFST010000238.1:8357-23248 GCA_022414735.1 Noturus placidus | reverse complement strand
TATATATATATATATATATATATATATATATATATATATATATATATGTACATACATCTAACAGTTTATTATGACGTATGGATGGAGCCATAACATGAAAATCACTGACACGTGGTATGAATCACATTGATTATCTCGTTACAATGTCAACAGGGAGCAATATTAGGCAGCAAATGAACAGTCAGTTCTCAAAGTTGATGTTTTGAAAAAAGAAAAAATGGGCAAACATAAGGATCTGAGTGACTTTGACAAAGTGCAAATTGTGATGGATAGATGACTGGGTCATAGAATCTCCAAAATAGCAGGTCTTGTGGAGTGTTCTCAGAATGCAGTGGTTAGTACCTACCAAATGTGGTCTAAGGAAGGACAAGGTGAACTGGCGACAGAGCCATGGGCACCCAAGGCTAACTGGTCCAGTCCAACAAAAGAACTACTGTAGCACAAATTGCTGAAAAAGTTCATACTTGTCAGGGGGTTTTAATGTTATGGCGTACCGACATATACAAAAGTGAAAAAACAATCAGAAACATTTATAGGAGAGAAAAGAAAATCTGAAAGAAAAAAAAAAACCTCTACAATAGCCTAGTTACATAAGTGTGCACAACCCTAAACTAATACTTTGTTGAAGCAACTTTTGATTTTATTGCACCTCTCGGTCTTTTTAAGAATCTATCAGCGTGGCACATCTTGACTTGGCAATATTTTCCCACGCTTTCTTGGAAAAAAAACAATTCTAGATTCATCAAACTGTGAGGGCATCTCCTGTGCACAGCCCACTTTAGGTCACTCCACAGATGTTTAGTTGGATTCAGGTCTAGGTCATACAAACACTGATCATATTTTGGTTAAGCCATTTATTTGTTGATTTGGATATATGCTTAGGATCATTTGTTGTTTTGAAAGGTAAAAATCCTTTTCATCTTCATCTTACTAGCAGACCCCTAAGGTTTTGCACTAAAATCAACTGCTATTTGTAGCTGTTTATGATTCCCTCCACTTTGATAAAACCTGCAGTGATGGAATATTTCTGGCATAATTCTCCCATATATGTGGGAATTTGATCATGCTGAGTTGGCAACCCAAACCTAAACTAGGATCAAACAAAGATTAGAAACAGTAGTGAAGTAGTATAAAGCAGAACAAAAATGTTAATCAATCAATTAATCCCAATGAGTCAAGAAAGAGGGACTAAAAGTTTCCAGTAAAATGATGGGAATAATCAGAATGAAAGAGATTTATCTACTGAGCACACACCAAACAGATTGTCAAGCCTGAGCCTGTTTGTCTGCTTCTTGGCAAAACATCACTGTAAATAAACGTAAGTCACTAAACCGTAAGTCACTAAACATACCTATACATATACAATAAACATTCATTTCATAAGCCAGCTCTTGAGAAATGTCTGTGCCACTGGTTAAGTGGTTTAAAATGGCAGTTAGTGGTGATTTTTCATTTATATTTCACAAAGATCCATTTTTACTCAGATCAGTGATTTATCATCTTTCTTCTCCAATGGCCCAAATAGCTCAAAACTACACATGACTTTGATTTATACTAATCCATGTTAAATAATATTTCCCATTTATAGCTATATTAACATTATAAAGATTTGATTTCATCTCAGAAAGCCAGGTGAACCGGTTTTATTTATTTATTTATTTATTTATTTATTTATTTATTTGTATGAGAGACAGAGGTGAACTGTTAATTCGTCAGAAACAGTAGACATGAACAAGGCAAAAAGCCTAACCAACATGGGACATTTAATGGTGTTTAATCTGTTGTTCTGGCCTCCTGTTTAATTCTCAGTCTCTTAAATAAGTGCAGAAAAAATGCTTTTTTTTTCAAAATCAGGTAGTTTATAGTGCATAATTAAGTGTCATGCTAAAAATCAGCTAATCTGCTAACTAGCTAGCTAAATGTAATTAAAGAAGGTAGTGGCCGTTATCTAACGTGATAGACACTGTGATTAGATCTATAGTGGCTGCTCACAAGAACCTAGCTACCTTCCAAATTACCAATGAAGACACCAACAAACATGATAGCAGATGCTTTAATTTGTCACCAGGCTGGCAAGGTGGAAGGCTAACATGACAGTTAAGAATAGTAAAAGCGTTTTGCACTAAAAGCAAAGTATATGGTTTAAGTGCGCCTATTAAATTTTCTTTGATAATGCTGTGGTGATGAGTCAGTTTTGTTTAATAAACCTCCAGGCAGGTTATGTGGTTCTGCTATGTGGATTTGGTGTGCAATACAGCACTACACTTGTCCCTAATACGATGACTTGTTCATTCTGAATGCAGCAGCCCGTGTCCTTGCTAAGGCAGGAATATGTTTTTCTTATGCTTATACAGTATGCCTTTCCTCACCCTGTAAACTCCATAATAGTCATATATATCCACTAAAATATATACAACTTTTTTTACTAGACTGTTTGTTGTAGAATATGTAAAAGTACATGTATTCATTTTGGCCATTGTTTCTATCTAAAGCAACTGTGACAGGGTACAGTGTAATCTAAGCAGATGTAAGGACTTGATGGTATTCTGTCAGTCTTTTCAGTTTAACTTGATACCTTCAGAGCCTTAACCACTGAGGCACCACTGCATCCTTAAAAAGGAAACTGAATTGGAGAGAAAGTATAGTCAGACAAAATGGCAAACCGAGAACCCAGCAGACATGGCACAATAGACATGGGTGGAACAAGCTGTTAGGGTTTTAGTGCCATGCAAAACTAAACGTGGAAGTACTGTGGTCAATATAAAAAAAAATGCGTATTAGTCATTAGAGATGTTAGTTGTATCATTGTATACCCACCCACTCAGTCCTTTGCGGTACTGTAAGTGTATCCTCAAGGGGAGGAAAAAATATTACATGAATTGATTTACACTCAAGTTGGAATCTTAATTCAAATAATTAGCCATATCGGGCTGCATCTGTCTTTAGTCCACACTGTCTAAAATAAAGTTTATCTCTCTCCTGACGATCTGCACCATTTACACAGAGTTGCACACCCACACACACTTTTATTCTTTCCAGGAGGTGCAGTAGCTGTCCAGTGGCCTGGGTCACTCATTCTCCTGTCTTCAAATCATTTAAAAGCCATGATCCACGCCAGTGCTGTTACCAAGAGCTCCCTATTTTCCTGTTTCTTTCAATCCTTCCTCATGCCATTGATTCATCATTACTGACCCACCCACTCCAGTCTTCCCAGCATCCCATGCTGTCATCTAATTGTACCCCCGGTGAGATGCCCTGGCAGACGTATGGACACACGTTTTTCATTTTTCGCTTCACATGCTGTAGACTGATGATGATTACTATTGATGACTTGCTACTATTTATATTGCAGGCTGCATCTGTAACGTGGCAAACCTGCTGGCATCACTCACTAAAGGCCTGTTTTAATCCCAGTGCATAAAAATCACCACTATGACCTTGCATTCTGAGCAGAAGGATTAGATTACTATAGCTAGATTGCTATTTAGAGTTGAGTATTTTTTTACTTGCCTTGCCATGTCTCTTGTACAAATTCATCCTTTTCTGATTCCTGCACTTATGATTGTAACTCCTCTAACCTACAGTTCCTTACTCACAGCTCCAAAATGATTCTGTACCCTGGAGTGCAGTTACGATATGCTATGGGTTTATTATTTACTGGAATTGTTGTTCAGGGGGTTGTTTTTGTTCTTTTGACAAATTTTATCCTCTGTTCTTGTATCATGGAATACTTATTACTCTAAAGCACCATAAAACAGTCACCTGCTACTTAATGCCTTTGCCTTTCTCTCAGCCAGTGGAAATATTTTTTTTCCACTTCTGTTTTCTCTCGCTGGGTTTCTCCTGTCTTTTTGGTATAGTCGGCAGGAAAAGCCCAGAGCACCACGCCTTTGCACCTCATTGATGCTGACGTCTGTTCTGCTCCTTCATATGTACACAGTGAAGGTTGGAATGAACCTTGTTACCATTATTGTGTGGTATTGATACTATTATTGTGTGGAAAATGGATGAAATTAGAGCTGGTACTGGGACAGAAGCTGCCTGAGAGAGGAAATACAGCCTCATGCTGGGGTTCCATCCATCCTCTACCGCGTACTCCTTTATCAGGGTCATGGGGAACCTGGAGCCTATCCCAGGAAGCATAGGGCACAAGGCGGGGTACACCCTGGACCGGGTGCCAGTCCATCGCAGTGCACAATCACATACACACTCACACACCCATTCATACACTACGGACACTTTAGACACGCCAATCAGCCTACCATGCATGTCTTTGTACTGGGGGAGGAAACAGGAGTACCCGGAGGAAACCCTGACACACTGGGAGAACGTGCAAACTCCGCGCACACACATGGGCCCGGCGGGACTCGAGCCCTGGGCCCTGGAGGTGTGAGGCGAACGTGCTAACCACTAAGCCACCATGCGCATGCTGGGGTTTAGGGCGGGAAAACAAGTTAAATATAAGGGGAAAATTCCAGACAGGAATAATAAAATAAGAAGAAAACTGCTCATGCTAGTGGTTTAGATGGGGAATCTGTAATGGCTAATCAGACCCATGTTCTGAGCTCTGTCAGATTTGGACATATGACTTTTAAAGGATTAATTAGAATTCCACTACATGCACCATCTGTAGAGTTTAATCTCCCTTGTGCCTTCTGCTTTCTCTTTCACACTCTGAATTTACCTCAGTGAACAGATCATCTGTGCGTGTGTGTGTACCTGGACTATTTTCACTCGAGGGGTTTTGTCTTCTGTGTACTTTAAAATAAGCTCCAAGTGGAGGATCCAGAACCTCCTGTAAGACTAAAGGTTTAAGTTGGGAGTCAGAGAGTCTTTGATTTGTTTTTGTTTTTTTGCATTGAAATGTGATTAATGCAGAGCGATTGAGGAAATCCAGTAATTTGTAACCATTCAAACCTGAACATTGTTATAGCAAGTATTAATGACATTCCTTCATAATTTTTCCAGGAGAAATGCTAGGTAAAAATACATCTGGTAATTAGCAACTAGCTAGTAAGGACTTGGCTAATCGCTAATTAACTAACTGGCCTGTAATGCTTTGCTAATTAGCTAGTAAAGTATTTAATAGTATTTCAAACACACTTGTTCTTTTCTATTAAAAGCAAAGTTTAGCATGGCACAAAGATAATGGCCAAACAGCACTTTTATTGAATAAGGCAAAACACTAGGATTAGGCTATTAATACAGTACTGTATATACACTCCCACTTCAGCTCTACGTTAGCTATGCTAGTTTCTGGTAATTAGCATTCAGTTCCCATTCATTCTTATATATAATGACAGATGCGTGTGAACTCTGTCTTGGCTGGAAAATAACCTGAACTGTTTCACATGACCGAAGTACTGGAGGTGGAAAGAGTTCAAAGAGAATATGGAGTGATTTTTACAGAGGAAGAATACCGATTTATAACTAGAACTAGTTTTTCACATGATTTTATATGGTCACATCTGTATGAAAAGATCTAGGTATTCCTGTTGGCATGTACAAATAATCAGTTATACAGTTTGACATGATATGGTTATCATGGATAGAATGGACACCGTCAAGCAGTGCAACAGAATCTGACGCAAACAGTGCTGCTTAGTGTGGGGAGTGAGGTCCGCGCAGCATAGCCAGTGGTCCGTGACAGTCATGGAAATTACAACTCTCTTATTATCAAAGATATTATATTTCTGACTGAGTTTGTTACCAAAGGTTCTTATAGTGATTAACTGATTTGATGGATCACCAAAATTGAACCGGTTTACTCCAAACTTTACAAATCAGTAGGACCTATTTTAGCCTAACTTATTTATTGTTAAGAAATTGTTCACACTGATGAAAATGTTGGTTTTTTTTTTATTATTATTATTCTTTTTTTATATAAATGCCACCTGATGCAAATTGCATGCTAATGGCATCTTGCCGTCTTGGCCTAAAAAATAAATAGCTTATTTTGTAGCCGTAGACTTATAGCCCTATAGAAGTGAGCATATACATGAACACTGGACCTTTTTTTTTTTTACCTACCACCCTAATTTCAATTGTCTTTTTGTAAAATCCATAATGAACTTTCTTTTACTTTTACACTATCTGTTGTTACCCAGATGGGGACGGGTTCCCTTCTGAGTCTGATTCCTCTCAAAGTTTCTTCCTCATTTCATCTTAGGGAGTTTTTCCTCACCACCGTCGCCACTGGCTCGCTCAATAGGAATAAATTCACACACTTAAAATATGTATACTGTGTTTATATGTTTCTGTAAAACTTCTTTGAGCCAGCATCCATTGTTAAACATGCTATATAAATAAAACTGAATTGAATTGTGAAACGCATGTAGTGCATGTAGCTAATTTACAGAAGTGATATTTAAATAAAAAATGAAGGTTATTATCCACATTATCAGTGGTTAAACTATTTTGGGTCTTGATTAGTGTGATCCTGTGCATTGTCTATTAAAAAGAGAGGAGGCATTGATATAGGAGGGCATGGTAGTTTATCTTTTCTTTTTTTTTTTTTTTTTTTTTTTAAGTGGACCTCCCAAGAGTCATTACTACAAACACTGATCTTTTGTAAATCCTCCCTTATGTTCTTTTTTTTTACTTGCATGTAAAGGTAAGTCAGATTTAAGGAACTGCTTGAGCTATAGCAAAGTGGAAAGGAAAGATTGAAACAAGCAGGAGGGAAGATGGAGAGCTGGTGATTAGGAAATGGTTAGGAATTGTAACTGCTGAGAGCCTTGGCTTCCAAACGAGGTGTGGATGCCAACAGTAAACAAAGCATCCTGGCAAAACAATTTGGTACATTACAAAGGGAACAGGAGTGATGAAAATGGCAGCTCAGATGCCACAAGAGAGGGCTTTGACAGGAGTGGGTGTAGGGGAGGATGCTGCTGATGACAATCACTTGCACGGCGGTAGAGTTTTGGAAAGATTTTGTTTTCCACTCCTAAATGTCTGTCTCTCTCTCTCTCGTTCTCTCTCTCTCTCTTTTCATTCTTTCAGTTCATGATGAGAATGATATGCAGTAATGCATGTTCTGCTCAGACACATGCTTACTGAGCTCAGATGAGTTTCATAGCTCCTGCCAGTGAAATTATGCCACGTTGACATGATAGGCCAGAATGAGTTTGCGTGTGTGAGAGTGTGTGTTGACAATTGTGTGTTCAGACCGTGATGTAAGCTGTATTGGTACATAACAGGCATGGTAAGCCATTAAGCTGCCAATCAGTGTCTATCAAGCATCACTTTGTGGCCAAATAAAATGGAGCTTTGTGTGAGTGTGGGTGTGTTTGTGGTTCTGTGTAATTTCAGTGGTCTTATTTTGTGTGATTGAAAATAGGCCTTATTTCTGTCTTGGCCTTACACACATTACCATACACAGGCACAACATCTTGTACAAACCAGCTCCGTGGTTATATAAGAGCAGCTCTGATAATTGTGCTGGTGAAGTTTTCTCTGAGATGTTTATTAAGTATTTTTGGAAGGAGTCTCCAGTGTCTTTGTGACTGTCAGAGGTAAAGCTGAAGTTTTCAGAAACAGGAAAGACTTCAGGACAGAAGACTTTGTGTTTTCTTGGTAACTAGGCCTATCACAATAATTGCGTTACCGACTTATCATACGATCATCGATTATTTTTTGAATGTTACCATGTCGTGTTCGGTGAGTAGAGACGGATGCATATGCAGTTTAAGAGTTTTATTTGAGAGGCAGGCAGAGAAATCCAAACTGTGAAACAAAAATCAGTAAACAGAGCACATGTACAACTCAGGCAATCCGCAAACAGCAAAAGCAAGGATAATCCAAAATACACAAAGGAGAATACGGAACTAGTTCAACAACTTGGAGAATGACTAAAAAAAAAAATCTTGTATTATTTTTGTTGCTGTGGTAACTTGTCCTAGCTCCTCTCTAACAGAGCTTTAGCGCAGATCATTTCCATAGAATTTGTGTGATTTGTAGAAGAATGAGGATATATTTTTGATGTAGTCCAGGCCTGTGTGATATAGCAATATTATTGTCCCTGTTTGATATTACATCAACACGGTACCAAGTGAGGTTTATGCAGATTATATTGTATTAGTAGACCTGCCAAGCTTTATGAATTTTTTACACAATTTAGGCAATTTAACATCAGTGTATGCTAGTACAGGCTATCACTAAAAATATGCCAGAAGAGTCGGTCCTGGGATTTGAATTCAGATCATACTCTCTTAACCAATGAACCAATGAACTACAACTGACAGTGGTGTTCTGGGATTTAGTTTCGTGTTCTGGGGCCCGTTTCACGAAGGAGGTTCAACCAACTCTGAGTTAAAACTTAAACTCTGAGTTGACTTACTATGAGTTGGGAAACTCTGAGTTTTCGGTTACAGAACAGCTGAAATGAGTAAGTTCAATAAACTCACAGTTGAGTGACTCTGAGTTAAGTGCGTGCACCACAACTATAAAAAGCCATTATCAATGGAGCGCAGACAGAGACAAAAGACAGAGGAGAAAGGACAGAGAGTTAACTTGAGAGAAAATAGCTGCTCGAGTCAATGCATAAGTTTACATTTTAATTACTTTTATACAGTGTTGGGTGTAATTACTTACTAAGTAATCTAAATACTGTAATTTAAAGACTATAAAACAATTCTGTATAAAACAATAGTGGATTTAACATCAAAGTTTAAAAGGTATAGTTTTAATGTAACCTCCCTCTAGTTACACACTTTGGTCAATTCAAGAAAAATTCATGCAATTGTAAATTGTTTATTTGAAAGCATTAGAAGTGCAGTTTCTTGTCTCTCCTTATTGTTCAAGTGGTTGAGGATGATTTGGGATTTAGAAAGTAATTAATAAGTAAGTAGACCAAATTAGTAAGTAGACCAATACTTTCTAGAGATAGTAATTATTATATTAATCTAATTAGACTTGTTGATGTCATTTGTAGTTAGTAATTAAGAACTATTTTAGACTGTTATAACCCAACTGTCATAATATCAGAGGGGAAACTGGAAGAACAGTATTTTATTAAAGCTTTTAATTTAATTTTCATGTATAGGTGCAATCATGCAGGCATTAAAAGAACGTGGCAGCAGCTGAAAATGTCTATCATTTTCGTGACCCCCCCCCCAATGTTGAGGAAATACCAATCTGTCCTCCCAATATACAGGAGAAAATATTTTCTATATGTTCTGCTTTAATTTTCCCTGCCAACAGATCTGTCTTTTTTTCATCTATTCTGTTTATTGTATTTATCTATTTATTTATTTATATTATTTTTCAATATATTCACGTTTGTTAAGGGAAATCGGTGTGTCCACACCTCCAATTGTACACTTGGTTTGGCTCATACTCAACACAAGTTTTGTGATGTATTTTAGCAGCTCAGTCTGTAAGAAATGGAGACAGCAGCTTTTATTCAGACAGTAAGTAACTAGACTCCTAAATATCTAGGCTAATGTCAGTTCCAGTTTTTGATCATTAACGGTACATTCACGTGCACATCCTCCTGCTGAGTTCACTGTGAACCCTCATGTTGTGACAGACTGTTATAAATGCGAGTGAAAGTGAGGAAAGTTTGGCGGTGGGGGGTCTAGCGCTTGGACCCCCCCAGTGTCCACACCATGGTTACGCCCTTGCATAGGGATATGACAAAAAATCCACTCTTGGCCTCAAAATCCTCTCCCGACGTAAATGTAACTCCCTACGAATTAAAACAGCCTCTTCATCAACAGGATGTCCATAAAAGGACATGCCATTTCATTCCCTTTGATGCTCTCTGTGTGACTGTAATGTGCTCAATGAATGAATGTACCGAAAGAATCAATGAGGTGTTTAAACACCGCTTCCTCTTTAAAAAAGGGGAGGAGACCTAAAGAAACTCTCCCGACCAGGTTAGGTTCACAGAGTAAGTTGCCATGGTAACTGAGTCTGAGTATAAGTTACCTCTCTTTCAGAAACGGGCTTGACTTACTCTGCTTTCTCGGGTTTAACATATCTCCTATTCTGAAACTGAAAATCCAGAGTTTCTCTCATTTCAGGCTTCACATACTCAGAATTTTCACTTAACCTCCTTCGTGAAACGTTCCCCGGGTCATGTATGTGGCCCTTGTACAAGCCTTATTTTTATTTAATTTATTTTTAAACGGCCATGGCTGCTTCCATTTTGCCTGTGTCTACGTGTGTACCCATATTTCAATAGGCCAGGCCTTTTAGGGCCAGGTACACATTAAACCTAGCAATGACCCTGTGTAACCTCCATCATATTAAATATTCATTTTCTCTCTAATTTGATTAAACAAACACTTTCACCTGGACCCAGAAGCTGTGAGGTATGCTATCCAAACTAAAAACACAGCGGGAAGCAAAGCCCATTTTTCCATTAGCAGAGGTGGAGGTTGGTCACATTTCATTGATCCAACACCAGTTTGATGAGATAAATAAGGCCAATAGAAATTTCTACCTAAAAGGCAAGAGAGTCCACCCACACTCTTTCTCACACAGCCAGATGTTCAGAGAGTGGTTTGGCAGGTTGTTCAGTGTTCCTCTTAATTTACTAACACTGACCATCAGGGTTGTGATGTCAGCAATGACATCTAAAATAATAATAATAATAATTAGATGGACTAGCACCCTGTCCAGGGTGTTATCCCGCCTTGTGCCCAATGCTCCCTGGGATAGGCTCCAGGTTCCCCCGTGACCCTGAAAAGGAGTAAGCGGTTGAAGATGGATGGATGGATAATAATATTATTATTATTATTATTATTATTATTATAATAATAATATTAATATTATTATTATTATTATTATTATTAACCGATCATTTGTTGTTTAAAGGCTACCATATGTTCATACAGCACATCTTAATCTACTAAACTGTGTAATCTTGCTCAAAGTAAATAGAATCATATGAAATGATACACAAAAGGGAAAATCTGAGACTTACTCACTGTCAATCTTGTACCTCAGATGTGTTGCAGATGTGCATCTATGTGGCAAAGCCTGAACACTAGGGAGAGGCCGTGTGTGTTTATTGATTAAAGTGTGTGTTTAGGCCTCCTCTGTCTGCGTTTGTACATACACACGTGTGCCTGTTAAGACAGATTTGTTTGTTAATATGGTCCAAAAGGAAAGATTTTTCTTAAACAGACCGTCAGATGGAGGAGCGGGTTTGTGGTCGGAGATGAATTATTGACACAGTGCTCCAGAAAAAAACCCCCACTGTCCCTGGAACTCAAGCCACTCATTTACATGCATGCTGAGGATGGGGTTTGTCAAGATCCAGCTACACACACACACACACACACACAGAGAGTTCCATAGGGAGAGTTTCATCAGTCTGCAGTTATCAGAGCCTCTGTTTTTTTTTTTTTTTTTTTTTTCCCACTTTACTCATTACGCCTTCCAATTTTATTTATTTTAATTTTCACTTGGATTCTCCTTTGGCTTCTACCTCTGCTATCCTGACTTTCTAGTTATTATTCAACCTGATGCTGTTTTAAATTTATTGCACTGTGATATTTGTGATTTCAGGCTTTTGTGTCAGAACTTCCAGATTCAGTGGGGAGAAATGAGACTTTAACTAGAAATGGCCACATTTAATTATGGCACTACATTCATTCATTTGAATTAAAGTTACTGAATTAAAGGACTAAAACTTTCATTTTGTAAAGTTATGTAAAGTTTGCACTGTTTGTCTGTATGTGTGCATGTTCTAGTTTGTGTGTGTGTGTGTGTGTGTGTGTGTGTGCGCTTGTACAGGTCTGTATGTGTGGAAAATACATGTGGTTGTCTTGCAACGATGGAGATAATCCCCTTGCGTCCTGTTTCCAGATGTGTGGAATGGTTACTAATTGTGTAAGACTCCCTGGGAGACACTCGTTCCTCCCCTACTGCTTCCTCCATCCTTCTGTACTGCACTCTTCCTGTCTACTTCCCCCAGCAACATTAGCGCTTAATTTTTTTAAGGAGAGTATCTGTCTGGTTAGTGATGCAATATAAGGAGATTTTCGAAATGTTTGATATAAAATACTTTACTGTCAATATACCAACACTGTAATGTAACTAAAAATATAGCTACAAGCAGTGATTAGTGGGCCCAAGCACCACGAGTGCAGCAGTGCGTGCTTCATGAGCAAGTGTTGGCATGTGGATGTTATTATGTTGCATCACTGAACATACATGTGTACACAGAGCCACATCACATGGTGTACAGTGGAATTACACAACACTTCCTGAAGGTGTATGAATCTGTTAACGATGACTGTTGGAAAGACTCAGCAATTATGGGTTTAATGCATGATGTATAGTGAAATAATGACACACTTCCTACTTAAGCATCACCAAATGTTATCACCTCTCCCAACAACACTGTTTGATATCAAAAGATCCTTCACAATTTTGCATTACAGTGATGTTTTCAAATTTGATGAAACGTCTAAGAGGAGTATTTAAAAGTTTGGTTTATAAGCCTTAGTTCCTGTTGCTAGTTGAAGTGCCATTGGAATGTGCATGTGGTTGTACTGCATCATTGAACAGACAACTTTGGGCCACATTGCACGGTGTACATTCGGATTATTCTGCACTTTGAGTGATGCACCTTTTGTACTTTGACCCTAATAATAAAGTGTCTGTTTTGGGGACATTTACTGGTACATGATGTGAAATCACACTAACTGTTGCTGTATACAGTCACAAGCAGCTCAAATTCTCTTGATTTTCTGCCTTTGAATCTGCATATCATCTGCATTACTGATAATTCATATTCGTATTCTTCTTCAGTAAGCGCTGTATGATGGTCAGAGTTGTGGTGGATCCGGAGCAACCAGGAACACTAAGCAGGAGGCGGGAATACACCTTGAATGGGACACCAGTGCATAGCAGGATTACTGATAATCAGTACGTTTACATGGACAACAATAATCCGATATTAAGACGATACTCAGATTAAGAAACTACCATGTAAACCGAGATTTCTGATGACCTTAATCCGACTAAAGTCATACTCGAAGTAAACACAAATTGAATTAAGACATGTGGAGTATTCCTGTATTAGTCACATTATCGGCGTGTATTACAGACATCTGCACACCTTAATCACAGTTTTAACATCGTACACACACGGCATTGCTCAACTTGTTTTATGGCAAACAAGAGAGCACGGCTGCGTCCCAAAACACGTACTTAACTTCTAGAGTATATAGTAGGCGAGATGCATGTATTTTGGCTACTATGTATATGGTAAGTTTGGGTGACGTAATGACGTGTGCTGTTAATTGATCTATGTTCTATAACATGTAAAACAGGAACATGAAAGGAGTAGGGCTGCAACTGACGATTATTTTCATAATCGATTATTTGGCCTATTATTATTATTATTATTATTATTATTGTTATTATTATTATTATTATTATTATTATTATTATCATCATTTTTGATTAATCGGATGGGTCTGGGCAAGCTTTCAGTACCTTTTTTTTTTTGTTTGTTTATTTAAAATAAAATGCACAAACCGAGTGTTACAAACATAAAGGTGACCTTACTGGGTACGCTGGCGTGTCTTGCTGCCGCTGTTGTTAACGTTTGTTCTTTTCTCCATCTGGATTCACTGGTGTTTTTCACTCATTTCTCACTACTTGATTCTGAGGCTCTCACAAGGGAGGTATCCAGCATGAAATCAACCACTTGCTTGCTGGATCCAATTCCTACGAATTTATTTAAATTGTGCTTCGCTGTTTGGTGCCCTACTATCCTCAGTATTATAAATGAATCATTGGAAACTGGGGTTGATCCAGCAGTACTTAAGACTGCTGCTATTTCACCAGTACCAAAGAAAGAAAATGTCTCCATGGATGATTTTAACAATTTTTGTCCTATCTCAAATCTTCTGTTTATGGCAAAAATACTTGAGCATGTTGTTGCCTCTCAACTCTGTAATCATCTTACAGCCAATAACCTCTTTGAACCCTTTCAGTCAGGTTTTCGAAAATTTCACAGCACAGAAACGGCGTTGGTCAAAGTTACCAATGACGTGTTGATTGCCTCTGATTCTGGAGCTACCTCACTCCTTATTCTTCTTGACCTTAGAGCCGCCTTCGATACTGTGGATCATGGTCTTTTACTTACACGCCTTGAAAATGTTTTTGGTGTGTCCGGGACAGTTTTAAGCTGTCTTAAATCCTATTTTACTGACCGTTCCCGTCATCAAATTCACAAAGTGGCTCCACTATCCTTGTTTTTTGATGGCTCTATTCTGGAGACCCAAAGTAAGATGAGGAACCTTGGTGTGATTTTCGATACCAGCCTCACTTTTGATTTTTTTTGTTCAGAGCACTGTGAAGGCATCCTTATTTCACCTCAGAAACATAGCCAGACTACGCCCAATGCTAAATTGATCAGTCACTGAAAAGCTGATTAATTCATTTGTGGTCACACAGCTGGATTACAACAATGCCGTTTTAGCTGGAGTTTCTAAAACTACAATTAATAAATTGCAATATGTTTAAAACTCTGCCAACCGGATCCTGACGGAAACCAGGAAATATGACCATATCACTCCTGTTTTGAAATCATTACACTGTCTCCCGGTCAGGTTCCATGTCGATTTCAAGATCATGTTGTTGGCATACAAGGTTTTACATGGCTTGGCTCCGCCTTACCGATCTGGTTTACTTATCCCTTAGACCCCAAATCTCAGTCTACGCTCCTCACAGTGTAATCTGTTAACTGTTCCACAAACACACTTGAAATCTATGGGTGACCGGGCTTTCTCTCTCTATGCTCCTTCACTTTGGAACTCTCTTCCTCCTGAACTCAGAGAAGCACAGACTCTTGGCGCTTTTAAAACTCTTCTAAAGACACACTTTTTTAAACTTGCATTCGACTGCTAATGTATTTTTATAATTGT
>JAFFST010000232.1:66180-87947 GCA_022414735.1 Noturus placidus | reverse complement strand
AATGTAACTGAATTAGGACAATTCTGCAAAGATGAGTTGGCCAAAATTCCTCCAGGACGCTGTAAAAGCCTCATTGCACGTTATCGCAAACGCTTGGTTGCAGTTGTTGCTGCTAAGGGTTGCCCAACCAGTTATTAGGTTTAGGGGGCAATCACTTTTTCACACAGGGCCATGATGGTTTGGATTTTTTTTCACCTTTAATAATAAACACCTTCATTTACAAATTGCATTTTGTGTTTACTTGTGTTGTCCTTGACTATTGTTTAAATTGGTTTGATGTTCCGAAACACTTAAGTGTGACAAACATGCAAAGGAACAGGAAATGAGGAAGGGGGCAAACACTTTTTCACACCACTGTATATGATGGTAGTGGTATTGTGTCTCATAGAAACTCTGTGCATTTATACTAGAGACACCTTTGTTGATTGTGGGCACATTCAAGACGCAACATTTTACGATTACATCATCCATCGTGGCGCTGAAGGGCTGCTTAAACAGATCCCATAAACTTGTTTGTTAGCTGAACAAAGTGAGCTAGCTAAACGTCTCCTTTACAGGCCTAGATATGTGACCTTAATATGTAGAATTTGAATAGCTACTACTTTTATGTAGGTTTTAGGCAAGCTCTATATGTTTGTTAACCTTCCTATTATGTTATGGTACAATTTGACCCATTTCCACATTTGAGATATCTGAAATACGGTTTAGTCTCACTTTTCCTCATTTAGGGTCATGAACTTATACAAATATTTCTTCTTCTGGTTTTAATCTGTTCTTTGCGGTTTTTGTGTGTATTTAAAAAAAAGTGTAAGTCATTTTGACCAATAACACAACGTATCAAGAAGTAATAAACTATGCATGTAATCTAACTAGCCAGATAAGCCTGTTAAAGTCCCCATGAAGTGCCCTGATGTGTGGATGTAGTTTCCACTAAATTACTTTTTCCACTAAAAAGTCAGGACGGGACATATCATGTAGTTGCTCCTTTATGTAGCTTACCTCATGGCCCGGGCGAAGCCGTACTTAACAGTTAGTACCATGGATACGTGAGCCCGAGCAATAAAGTGAACGAATTGAAGCCATTTCCTTTTTAATTAACTTACAGTTGGAAATCGGAATAAAATGCACGTATTCGAACCGCCAAAGACATTATGACCCATGCTCTAAGTGCAGAATGATGTCATAAAAACTCTCGATCTGTATTGGTGGTAGAGCAAGACTGTCAATTTTGAATCGTCAAAATGCGTATTTTGTCATTGTTTTGGAGCACAATAGCTTATAGATAACCTTAAGGTTA
This sequence comes from Noturus placidus, assembly GCA_022414735.1. Lineage (NCBI taxonomy): Eukaryota > Metazoa > Chordata > Actinopteri > Siluriformes > Ictaluridae > Noturus > Noturus placidus. The sequence continues at coordinate 86,650 of JAFFST010000232.1, read as the reverse complement.
ACATATTCAAACTAAAATCCACTAAAAGGTCCATTTTGGTTTCATAGGGACTTTTACATCTTAGTTAGCAAGCCAGCTTCATTGATAATAGTTAGCTGCTTGGCTGAGATGAAACGCGACATAAGTTGGGGTTTTATTGGGCTTTGTTTGTTGCTGTCTTCTTTGCTACTGGAATAAGTGACATGTTTTGTCTTGTCTTGGCATTGCTCCTTATGAACAGACCCCGTGCGTGCGTGTGTATGTGTGCGTGGTGATTATGATCATGGAACATTTCTCAGTGGGGCCAGATTGCATGTCACTGTGTCCAGAAGCAACACGCCACAGGGTAAACTATAACTAATGAAACAATGCCCCACGCACACAGACCCTCTACAGCTTGGGGCTAGGTTACAGATATGTGTGATACAGATGGTGTATAAGTCATAACACACACTCCAGGTAATGACATTATTACAATATAATGTGTTGAACCGGTTCTCGGGTTGTTGTATTTTTTTTTTTTAATTTTAATTTTTTTTATATAAGCCACATGCCTCAAATAAGTGGTGTGGATTAGAAGAGATCCAGAGCAATTGAGTGGAATAAGGAAGCTTCTACTCTATATAGAGTAATGTTGTAGCACACAAAGGTCAAAGAGTTCAGATGAAGCTGAAAGAACATGGTGTACTCACAGTGCCATGGACTTGCCAGATTCTAGACGACTAGACCGGGTTACATTAATATTAGCCACCGTTACGTAGAAAGATTCCATCAGACAAAAGCACCTCTCGCAGACACCACACACCGACACATGGTCATTTCATTTTTAAATACATTAGTCATTTAACTCCCAGGGTATGCTGCTCTCATTGGTTTTTATGATGCGAGCCAAGGTTTTTCTTTAGAAACCATCAGTTCATAAAAATGTATATACGGATATGTGTAATATATATATACACACACACAGAGCGATTTGCATTGATGTCTGGCTTTTCAGAGGAAGGCATTACGTCAGATTTTGAGATTAGGCTTTCCTTCAGCTCTGTCAGACAGTGACACCTACCGATGAGAGTTTTTTTTTTTTTTTTTTTTGTTTTTTTTGGGGGGTTAACAGCTCTTCATTCCTCTGGAACATGGTGATATCTTCACGGGAGTATCTTTGTGGCAGTTAGGAGATGTTTTTCACAATTTATCAAACGGGTCTGCAACAGAATAAATATAGACACGGTTGAGGTCATGAGTTTACATACGCCTTGCAGAATCTGCAAATGATTAATAATTAAAAAAAAAAATAAAAGAGAGGAATCGTGAACATTGCGTTTTTAGCGTTTTATCTAGTCCTGCCCTGAATGAGCTATTTCACATAACAGATGTTTATTTATAGTCCACAAAACACAATAATAACTGAATTTACACAAATGAATGCGTTGAAAAGCTTACATACACTTGATTTCTAATACTGTGTCGTTACCTGGATGATAAATGACGTGATGCGTTTGTTTTGTGATAGTTGTTCATGAGTCCCTTGTTTGTCCCGAGCAGTTAAACTTTCCACGGTTCTTCAGAAAAATCCTCCAGGTCCTGCATATTCTCTGCTTTTCCAGCATCACCTACCTGTTGGACTCCTTTCCAACAGTGTCTATATGATGTTGAGATCAGTCCTTTCACACTGAGGACAACTGAGAGACTCATACACAACTATTACAAACGGTGCAAACATTCACTGATGCTCAAGAAGGCAACACGATACATTAAGAGCCAGGGGGTGTAAACTTTTGAACAGAACATGTTCATTTGTTCTTTAATTTTTCTTCTTTCAATTCTTTAAACACGTACAACTGATTCATTTGATTCTGATTCATTTCACTGTTAGTTTTAACAAATATAAAGTAAAAAAAATCATTCATCCATTTCTCTGCAGCCAAACCCTTCTAATAAACTGGCTATCATCCACATCCTGGGCCTGCTGTCAAACCTCTTTACAACCCTGGACATCACCAAGCAGGAAGAGGAATCTGGAGAAAGTGCACCGCCTGTCAAAGCCAGTCCACCTCAAACTGGTCCCAACCCAGTGAGTACTGATGACTTTAGTTATCTTATAGTATGTGATACAGTGTCTGTGGCTACCAGATCTTCAGTAGTGTACGAAACATGACATGTAGGAGGTATATAAGGTATAATCAATTACAGTACAAAAGGAAGAAAACATCTTGCTAAGCATTACTGTATCAAATAATGTCTTTTTTTTTCTTCTTTTAACCTCCTTTCTTCCCCTCTCATGGGGAACTCTGAATAGCATTTTATGGCCAGGGCTCTAAGCGTAGTGTGCGTGTGTGTGTGTGTGCTTTAGGTGGTGGTGGTGTTGCAGCAGGTTTTTGCCCTCATTCACACTGTCCTCAGTAAATGGCTGAATGACTCACAGGTTGTAGAGGTAAGATTTCAACAGCTTCAATTTTCACAGTTGTTATACACACATATTTTCTTTTTGGTGCCCATTTGAAGTTCATATTCACGAAACTCATTCTTTTACTATTTCTTTTTCAATTTAGATGCTAGATTAGAGTTTTAACATGAAAATCTCTCGCTCTCTTTCTCTCTCTCCCTTTCTCTCTCTCTCTCAGGCTGTGTGTGCTATCTTTGAGAAGTCAGTGAAGACTCTGCTCCATGACTTTGCTCCTATGGTGTCTCAGCTGAGTGAGATGCTGGGTCAGATGTACAGCACTATCCCACAAGCGTCTGCACTGGACCTGACCCGTCAGGTACACGCTGTATACATGCGGCCAAACCACAAACTAGTTCTCCGGACTCCAGTCATATCGGCCCAGACATTCCCTATTTTGTCTCTCAGTCCACCAAGCTGTTGCCATAGCTACATGCAGTGACGTCATTTAGATAGGAATTACAATACTGTATGTACTGCACCTAGTCATGATGTGTGAAGTCTGAGTGTGTGCAGTGAGGCTGTCAGAATGTCTTTCGCTTTTTGAATTCTATTTGAAATTTTATAATATTTAAGTGAATGGTTCTTCTTTTTATTTATTAATTAATTTATTTTTTACATTTAGCTCCTAAAGGTTTATTTATATATTAGTTGCTGTCTTAAGTGATATTACGGGGTTGTTGGAGTTTGTGTTCTTTTTGGCATATACCCACTACATCTGCAACGTCATTATGTTTAAGCCTATGTAGTTGGCATATATAGTGAATAGAAAGAGAGGCGTATTGTAGATACAGTCTGAGAAATGAAAGATTCTGATGAAATTAGGATATCATCTTTATTATTATTTTTGATTTAGAAACCCTTTTTGAATGGTGTGCGATATGAACGCATCATGCTGCTAATGTCGGTTTGTACAGACTGATTAATATTCAGTGAATTGAAATTCAAATGCTGTATTTAAAGGAATTTTGCTTTGGCTAATCAGCCAATCCTTTGGCAGCAACACAATGAGAAAATAATACATCATGTGTGTGTGTGAAATTCCCAGGAGATCAGCAGTTTCTGGAATACTCAAACCAGCTCATCTGGTAGAAATATCCATGCCACGGTTAAAGTTACAGAGATCATACTTTTTCTTTGTGCTGCTGCCACATGATTGGATAAACGCATAAATGTGCAGGTGTTCCTAGTAAAGTGGGTGGTGACTGTATTTGTGTGTGAGTGAGAGCTGTAACGTTTTGAAATTTCATTTTGTTTTATTGATTACCACCAGATGATGCATATATTTGCCAGTGAGCCAGACCACTTTCCCCCAATCAAAGCCCTGTTTGAGCTGGTCACCTCCGTCACCCTCACCATCTTCCAGCAAGGTACGCTTTCCGGAGTGCTTAAATTACAGTCCGTTTTTACTTCCCTTTCTCCTAACCAACACAAACTGCACATATTTCTAACAGGCTTACTTTAGGTGGCAGCATTATCAGAAGAGTCCAAGATCTATTTTTGCTAATAACAGTTTATATAAAAAAATAATTAAACATATCGTGTAAAGTTTCCCATCCCTTTATCCTGTGTAACACACTTGTTTGACATGCTGTTTTCCCAGATAATAGCTTTTCATCTTCTCCTGCACTTGTCTCCTCTTCGTCCCTTTAATTGTCCTTCAGTTTGTTTTCGCCTCTCTGTTCACCGATTAACATCATGTCTGTCTGTACTGTTAATCCTCTGATCTCCAGCAGGTCCCTTAACTGTGGCTCTGAGGACCTGCCATGGCCTGTTTGCATTTTTTTTTCCCTTTTCTTTTTCTTCCTGGGAGTTCTCGGGGCAGATCGGGGAGGGATGTGATGGGGATCTTGTTTGGAGTGTGGGAACAGCTAGGGGCTGCCCCACTCTCTCGTGGTGACCAAGCTTTTCAGTGAACCCTGGGGTGGGGCAGTTGGGAAAGCATGTCTGATTTAAAGAAAAAGGACTACCAAGTGTTTTTGTTTTTTTTTTAAAAAGAGAGAAACCAAAAAAAGGAGAAGGAAATAAGATGTCACAGTAGCAGGTGCCTCCTGGGTTCCCACTCCAAACCCACTTTGTTTTTTTAGGTTTGTTTGTTTTTTTTCTTTCTCGTTATTTCTCTTTCAGTTAGTTCTTTATCCTGATTCATGACTTTTTCTGGTTTTTCGATTTTTTTCTTTCTGGAGACTGCCTTTTAAAGCCTTACATTCTTCTCGTCTCCCCTCTTTTTCTCACATGTGCAATTATTTCAATGATATCCTTTCTGTTGCCTTTTCTTTCCACATGACTGTTCAATCTGTTCTGTTGCTGTTTGTATATATTCTTCTTATTATTATTCTTATTATTATTTCTTAAGTTACATCTTTATTATATTTTAGGGCCCAGGGATCATCCTGATATTGTTGATTCATTTATGCAACTCCAAGCTCAGGTGTGTTTTTGGTTTCTTATTTCATTCACTTTGCGTTTCTCTTTCTATCTCTCTCTCTCTCCTGTCCCTTTATTTCGCTCTCTCCCTTCCGCTTTCTTTCTGCCCTGTGATTTCGGGGTCTGTTGTGATCCTTTCTTTGCCTGAGCCGACAAAGGAGCACTTTTGGATGACTGACGCAGTCTCTCCTTCAAAAGTCTTGGTTCTGACGAGCCTGGTCAGCCCCTCAGAAATGTGATTGGTCATTTCAGAGGAGGAATGCCACTCTTGTATTGTTAACAGGCTGTACACAGTCATACAGTTCATGTACAGCCAAATGGGTGAGCTGCGAGTTGGGTTTCTTGTGAAATGTCATTATAGCCATTATATATAACTACAATACAAGCTATTCCTACTAACACTAAGTGTGTAGTTTATTTGTGTACTTTTGGTAGATGTATAATTGTTAACGTTCATATTTCAATACGAAATTAACATTTAGTGCTTATATGAAGATACATTAGTGGCTCATCGGAAACATGCTATAATAGATATTTTAAGTAAATAATAGACATTATAAATATTATATAATTGATTGATTGTTTCTATAGTTACAACCAACTCAATGGGGTTATAAATAGTTTCTAAAAAAATAAGATATCTAGCAAATTAAAGTGCATAATCATTTGAATAGTGACACTCCCTGTTTATCTGTGGAGACTCTCTATCATCATTTTTAGGTAATGCTGTCCCTTTAGGTTTCCCAGCATGGTAAAATTCTTCTGGGCATAGGACCTCAAGCTTTGTGGTTTGTCTGCAAGAGACAGAACAAAGCGGCTTGTATACTTTTTTTTTTTTTGTTTGTTTGTTTTTTTTGTGGACGTTCTACAACATTAATTGTACAGTATCTCACAAAAGTAAGTGCACCCCTCACATTTTTGTAAATATTTGATTATAACTTTTCATGTGATAACACTGAAGAAATGACTCTTTGGTACAATGTAAAGTAGTGAGTGTACAGCTTGTGTAACAGTGTAAATTTACTGTCCCCTTAAAATAACTCAACACACAGCCTTTAATGTCAAAACCACTGGCAACAAAAGTGAGTACACCCCTACGTGAAAATGTCCAAATTGGGCCCAAATTGTCAATATTTTGTGTGGCCACCATTATTTTCCAGCACTGCCTTAACCCTCTTGGGCATGGAGTTCACCAGAGCTTCACAGGTTGACACTAGAGTCCTCTTACACTCCGTGATGTTAGATGACGACATCACAGAGCTGGTGGATGTTGGAGACCTTGTGCTCCTCCACCTTCTGTTTGAGGATTCCCCACAGATGCTCAATAGGATTTAGGACTGGATGCATGTTTGGCCAGTCCATCACCTTCACCCTCAGCTTCTTTAGCAAGACAGTGGTCATCTTGGAGGTGTGTTTGGGATTGTTATCATGCTGGAATTCTGCCCTACGGCCTAGTGTCTGAAGGCATTCTGAAGTACATGTTGGCATTCATAGTTCCCTCAATGAGCTGCAGCTCCCCAGTGCCGGCAGCACTCATGCAGCCCCAGACCATGACACTCCCACCACTACACTTGAAAGTAGGCAAGACACTTGTCTTTGTACTCCTCACCTGGTTGCCGCCACACACGCTTGACACCATGTGAACCAAATAAGTTTATCTTGGTCTCATCAGACCACAGGACATGGTTCCAGTAATCCATGTCCTTAGTCTGCTTGTCTTCAGCAAACTGTTTGCGGGCTTTCTTGTGCACGGTCTTTAGAAGAGGCTTCCTTCTGGGACGACAGCCATGCAAACCAATTTGATGCAGTGTGCGGTGTATGGTCTGAGCACTGACAGGCTGACCCCCACCCCTTCAACCTCTGCAGCAATGCTGGCAGCACTTGTACGCCTATTTCCCAAACACAACCTCTGGATATGATGCTGAGCACGTGCACTCAACTTCTTTGGTCAACCATGGTGAGGCCTGTTCTGAGTGGAACCGGTCCTGTTAAACCGCTGTATGGTCTTGGCCATCATGCTGCAGCTCAGTGTCAGGGTCTTGGCAATCTTCTTATAGCCTAGGCCATCTTTATATAGAGCAATAATTCTTTTTTTTTTTCAGATCCTCATAGAGTTCTTTACCATGAGGCGCCATGTTGAACTTCCAATGACCAGTATGAGGGAGTGTGAGAGCGATGACACCAACTTTAACACACCTACTCCCGATTCACACCTGAGACCTTGTAACACTAAAAAGTCACATGACACCGGGGAGGAAAAACGGCTATTTGGGCCCAATTTGGACATTTTCACTTAGTGGTGTACTCACTTTTGTTGCCAGAGGTTTAGACATTAATGTCGGTGTGTTGAGTTATTTTGAGGGACAGCAAATTTACACTGTTACACAAGCTGTACACTCACTACTTTACATTGTAGCAAAGTGCCATTTCTTCAGTGTTGTCACATGAAAAGATGTCATCAAATAAGAAATGTGAGGGGTGTACTGACTTTTGTGATATACTGTAACTATAAACTGGCAAAAAATATGTCCCAAAAAAAACCAGCTGTAAATATTGGTTAAAATAATTTTGTGCTGTTACTGAGGGGGGGGAGATGAACGTCACAACACCATGACCAATAACAGCATACCCTGCCGTGTTTGTATCTCTTCCGTACACATTACTGCCTTCAATCAAACCTGCATTTGTAGGAAAGGTTAAGTTTTGTTTTGGGTTAATCTGAAATTATTTGCAATATATTAACATTTATATAATCATCTTCAGTACAGTATCAGCACTTTACTTTAATTGTTACAGTAAGACCCAGAGTTGGTACTTTCTACTGCAGAATTATGTGAATGATATTTTATTTTATTTTTTTTTTTTATTTTTTTTTTTAAACACGCCATATGGACAGAAACTCCTCACACTGATTCAAACCAGGGTTATAGTCACTAAGGTCCCTTCTCCCAGCATCACCCCAGTCCCAAACCCAATTAAACTCTAATTGAATTCATATTCCAATTAATACTATCGAATTGGCACCCTTTGTCTCACATTTGGTTTACATTGTCAGTTCTCATGCCTCGTCTCATTTCTGCCTTTGGCTGGACCTCAGGTCCATCTGTTTATTTCTCTTTCTCTCAGTCCTTCTGTCCCTCTCTGTTCCTTCCTTCCTCAGTATCCTCTCATCCTCAATGAGTTCCTTAATGCATTAGTTGTCTTTATCCGTACATGTTACTTAAATTTTTGTTGCACACTCAGTCCAGGAGAGACAGGGAATGGAAATTGCAAATCATATCACCTTTAGTTTGACCCAAGTTAAATTTCAGTATTTGATTTTTTGCTGTTGATTTCTTACTTACCTGATCAGTTTGCATTAAAATAAGTTGATGTATGTTTAGTTGTTTTTGTTAGTCGGAACAGAGTAAGCACATCGTAGAGGAGAAGGAAGGTAATGTCTTTGGTAGGGTTGTGGGTGGGCTCTGCACGGATCCAGAGGCGGAGTTACGCCGTGTGCCATGTTCACTGGCTGTGTCTGATTTGTAGGCTCTGAAAAGGAAACCCGATTTGTTTTTATCCAAGAATCTTGATGTGAAAGCGGTGTTCCACTGTGGTAAGTCATTCTTGAATGTTTTGAAATGACATAATGATTTGTCTGATTGTCTGCAAATCATAGCTGCAATGAAATTGACAGTAAAACAAGAATAAAAGGAACGCGTGGTGAATTTCCATCTAATTCTTGCATGTCCTTCTCGTAGGTGTTCTATCACTCAAATTCCCAGAGGCCCCAACTGTCAAGTCTACCTGCCTCTTCTTTGTAAGTTATAGGATATTTCTGTATCAGAGCAAATCAAGCTTTCTGATAGTTGGATGTTTTTTTTTTTTGTTGTTTTTTTTTTTCTGGAAAATAAGAACTTATGAATACCTTGTTTTTTGTGTTTAGGTTTCATATACAATATAATAAGCCGTCACATGGGTATCAATGTATTTTGGGTTTTTTTTTGAGTAAGACATTTGTGTGTTGGGCAGACGGAGCTGTTGCCGCACTGTGCAGACATTCCTCCTGTGGGCCAAGTTGTGCAGGAAGATGGCAAACTCCTGTTACTGGCTGTGTTGGAGGTCTGATCCTTAATGAACTTGCCTTGATCCCATATCCATCTACAAAACAGTACTGATACGGCAATTCTCATCTCTCTGTCTTTTCGTGTAGGCAATCGGTGGGCAATCTTCACGTAGTTTAATGGACCAGTTTGCAGAAGTGTTGTTCTCCATGAATAAGCACTGTTTCAGTCTGCTCACTGTGTGGCTTAAAGAGGCCCTGCAGTCTCCGGGCTTTCCCTCAACTAGAGTCTCTGATGAACAGAAAGACACATTCAGCCAGCAGGTCCTTAGGTACTGCTCACTCAGTAACTTAGTAACTATTACAAAACTATTTTATGTTGTGTTTTGTTTCACAGTGCTCCATCATGTTATTCCAGCGTAAAAGAAAGCCTATTAGACTATTTCTCAAACCTTGTAATGATTTACAAAAGTGCAGCTAAAAATATCAAGATGTAATGTTTTTAACCATAGTCATGTTTTATGTTGCTGATGTGTAACTAGACTTTCATGTCCTACATTACTGTGATCCATATCAAATCTGCCGACCTCAAGTGACCAAATCTGAAAGAGTGCCCTCTACAGTCCCCTCTGAAATTATTGGAACCGCAAGGACAGTTCCTTTGTTTGTGCTGTATACTAAAGACTCACACTAAGGGTTTGAGATTGATATGAGATGAGCGTTTAGGATTTCATTATTTATTTCCTGATATTTACATCTAGATGTGTTAAATAACACAACACATACGCAAAAGTATAAGAACCAAAAAGTCTTGAAGTAAAGTTGGTGATGTCACTAACTTTTGTTTTTGAGGCTTTTCTTCACAGTTCTCACAATGTTTCTGTCATCAGCTGTTGTTGTTTTCCTTGGCTGACCTGTTCCATGTCTGGTTGTTAGTATGCCAGTGATTTCTTTCTTTTTCAGGACATTCCAAATTGTTGTATTTGCAATGCCTCTGATTTTCCTTCTTTTCTCCCATAGACAGCTCTCTGATCTCTGATCATGTTGGCTTATTCTTTTTTTTAACAACAAATGCAGGTGAAACAGACGAAACCTAGAGTTCAAACCAGGAGTAGACCTTCAGAGTTGTTAATTCTTTAAACAATCAATTTAACAGGGCACACCTGGGTAACAAGAAACATCCATCAGTCACATGTTCCAATATTTTTTTAAATGGGTGGGTTCAAAACAAAACGTGTCGTGTTCCGAGTTGTTTTTACACATTTAATTGTAAATATGTGGAAATGAAAGCAGAAATTCTGATCTGTCGTCTCATTCATCTTTCAATCTCGAACCCAAATTTCTTCAATGTATCGAGAATTTACTTTTGGCCTTGCTGTTCCATTACTTTTGGAGGGGACTGAGCGTCATCCACAAAACCCAAAGTCTTCTATTTGCTTCCATGTGTCAGGACCCAGGAAATAGTGAAGTGTGTGATTAATCGATTAGGTGGAAAAACATGATTAATTGCTGTTACTGCTCTCAGTAAATAATAAAAATAAATTTAATAAAAATACCTTTTGACTCTACAGATTTATTGTAATATCATTGTCTCTCTCTCTTTCTCTCAGGGAGCGAGTGAATAAGCGACGGGTGAAGGACATAGTGAAGGAGTTCACTCTGGTGTGTCGAGGGCTGCATGGCACGGAGTATGCAGCAGAATACTGAGCACTGAAGTCCAAAGTGATCCAATTCCTAGCAGCGCCCACCCCCATTGGAAACCCATACCTGAATAACAGCATAGTGAAAGCCTGACAGATGGATATTGTTCAGAGCATGCACTGTAAGGACCTGACGAGGGCACTATGTTTAATATATATATTTTTTTTTATTATTTCTCTCTTCCCCCATGTCTTGCTCTCAGCAGGTGGTTTTGGACCCTCTCGCAAGTGGTCTGTACTGCTTTCATCTAAGCAGTACTTTTCACATACATGTTTTTCTCCTTTTTTCAGCATGTATGTTGTTACCGTTTACCTCCCCTCCACAAACCCTTCTCACGTTCCTGGATCTTCCGTGGCACCTAGGCTGGTTTTCTTGTGTTGATTTGGAAAATTTATCAACGATGGAATAGTGGTCGTTAAATGATTGATTTTGTCATTTAAAATCACCGATATCGAAAAGTAAATATATATCCACATGTATAAATATCCACATATATATATCTATCAGACTGGGGGAGGTTTGAGAGTCCTTATGGATACTGCTGCTGACAAAGAGAGGGACCAATAATTTTTCTCCGTGGCTTTATATATACACTTGTCTGTATAAACTAACTAGCCTCAACTCATAACATGTTTCACAACATGATTCTGGGGGGAGGGGAAGAAAAGGTTGTGAACTTGGTCATGGTCTTTTTTTAATGATTGAAAATGTATTATTTTAATATTTAACGTTAGCAGCATGCACGGGGATGGTTGAGTTGATGTTAAAGACACACTCTCGTTAAATAGTGAAAACATCAGACTTTGACGATCATGAAAGAAGTCCTGATTTTAGTTTTCCTCAGGGGAAAGCTGCTGGGAGCCCATAATGGCTGTGAAATACACGTGTAGATGTCCTCGTGTGTCTTTTTGGATAGAAAGAACATCACACGAGAGAGGACAGCGGTCAACTGTGAGCTGTGCACACAACACTGTACGAGTGGTGATAATCGTTTATTTCAGCCGTGAACAGACTATTTTCTGGTGTATGTACGTGCGCACATGCGTGCCATTGTTCACTTGCTTGTCCAAATTGCAGCTTCTGTACACTGTTGAGTGCACTTATCAAAGAACTGAACACAATCTATACTCCAAGTCCCCTTGTGTTTGCCATTAGATGCCCCTGAATAGGACACTTCGGTGGCTGGGTGTCTCTCTGTCCTTGTCTACTGCCCAGCTGCTGCCTGCAAACATGTAGCATGTGTGTGTTGTTTTTGGCCAGGGGAATGGGGCATGCAGCAACAGAACGTGTCGTGTCGCATTTGGCAGGTGAGGATGCTTCCTCATCCTGCCATTTTGTTTACCAGTGATTGATGGATCTGTGTGTGTGTGTGTGTATATATATATATATATATATATATATATATATATATATATATATATATATATATAGGGAGGAGAAATGTACACGAGTTTGTGGGGTTTTTTTTCTTTTGTACCTTGTTTTAATTTATTAAATATATCTATGATGGCATCTCTTGTTTCTGAGTCTTAAGTGGATGAGTTTTATTACCTAGGAGTAATGGTAATCTGGGGGTCTGCGGTGCTCCGGGACTGGTTTTTGATATTCCTGCTCTAAAGGATTGAGTTAATCTAGTCCAATATAAACTCGTCTTGGTGTGGAAGATTTAAAAAAATATATCCATAAAATACAATCAAATGTCATAAAAACAATTTTTTTTAATGCATGAAGATTCAGAAGACCATAAGTATCCATCCATCTATCCATCTTCTTCCACTTACTCCTTTTCAGGGTCACAGGGAACCTGGAACCTATCCCAGGGAGCATCGGGCACAAGCCGGGGTACACCCTGGGCGACAGGGTGCCAGTCCATCGCAGGGCACAATCACATAAACACCCATTCATACATTACGGCAACTTTAGACACAGCTACCATGCATTTGGACTGGGGGAGGAAGCCGGAGTTCCCGGAAGAAGCCCCCGCAGCACGGGGGGAACATGCAAGCTCTGCACACACAGGGCCACAGCGGGACTCGAACCATGGACCCTGGAGGTGTGAGGCGAACGTGCTAACCACTAAGCCACCGTGTGCCCTAGACCATAAATAATAGACAAGGTTGGGGGTTCGATTCCCGCCTCCGCCCTGTGTGCGTAACGATGGCATGTTTTCCCTGTGCTTAGGGGGTTTCCTCATGTTTCCTCCCCAGTCCAAAGACATACATTATAGGCTGAGTGGCATGTCCAAATTGTCAATAGTGTGTAAATGGGCGTGTATGTGTGTGCGCCATTGTGCCCCCCCCCTTCCCCAAGTTCCCTGGGATAGGCTCCAGGCGTCATGTGACCCTGAGTAGGACATTTACATTTATTCATTTAGCAGACGCTTTTATCCAAAGCGACTTACAGATGAGCGCACACTCACACACCAATGGTAGCAGATCTGCCATGCAAGGTGCTAGCTTGCCATCGGGGGCAACTTAGGGTTTAGTGCCTTGCCCAAGGACACTTCGGCATGGGATCACCCGGGCCGGGATTCGAACCACCAACCACCAACCCCACGATTAGTGGATTAGTGGACAACCCGCTCTACCCACTGAGCCACAGCCGCCCAGGATAAGCGGTACAGAAAATGGATGGATGATGCACTTCACATCACCCAAACACAGGTGGAATATTAGATAGTGATAACGTTAAGGTGCTCATACTGCATATGAGGTGATCTTGAGGCCAACACACTGTTAAAGCTGTTGCTTATACAGCAGCGGCTTTCAGCGTTTTTCATCTCGAAATAGCTTACTGTTGGATTAATAATAGGGCTGGTCTTGATAATCAGGGAAAAGAACATTCAGGTGAAAAAAAGCAGACAGTACTATGATGAAATGTTGTAGAGCTGTTTTTACCTTCTATTTGGTATGTTTAATCTGAAATAAATGAAGGAAATGCCATATAGCATGTCTTTTAAAGTGATCTTACTCCTTTCTGTGCTCTGACGTTAATTAAATCTTGTTTTTATCAAGCACTTCTTCTAGGGCTTATTAACAAAAATGTTTTGACTTCCACTCATCAGGCCAGAAAATAAATGCTGATAAATTGTCCCAATTCATCTGATGTCCCAGTTATATACTAGAATTCACCCTGCGATATTAATTAATCATTAAAACATTCAGGTTATTATTATTATTATTATTATTAATAATATTAATATTATTATTATATTGCTATTAATATAGATATTATATTGTTCTCTTCTATTCATTTTACCCCAGACCCCATTTGTACTAAATATAATGGTACAGTTTTTCATAATGTTGTGCATATTTAGATAGCTGGTAATAAAATAAGTTTGTGCAGTGATCAATGAGATTCAAAGTCTTGTTGGTGTTTGATACTGTACACCTGTACAAATAAATAAATAAATCCATCCATCCATCCATCTTCAACCGCTTACTCCTTTTTAGGGTCACGGGGAACCTGGAGTCTATCCCAGGTGGCATCGGGCACAAGGCGGGGTACACCCTGGACAGGGTGCCAGTCCATCGCAGGGCACAATCACATACACACTCACAGTCATACACCTACGGACACATTAGACACGCCAATCACTCTAACATGCATGTCTTTGGACTGGGGGAGGAAACCGGAGTACCCGGAGGAAACCCCCGCCACACGGGGAGAACATGCAAACTCCGCACACACATGGCCCTGGCTGGACTCGAACCCTGGAGGTGTGAGGCGAACGTGCTAACCACTAAGCCACCGTGCGCCCTTAAATAAATAAATACAATACAAAATAAACCCGCATTGGAGGGGCTTCCAGACCTCAAAGTACAGTCCACTCCAAGAGGTGGGTGGGTTCAATCAAAAGGTGCCGTGTTCGAAGTTGTTTAACACGTGAATATGTAAATATAGTAAATGAAAGCTGATATTCTGATCTATCGTCTCGTATTCATCTTTTGATCTCAAACCCAAATGTCTTCAATGGATAGCAAAAATAGAAGACTGTAGGGGAATCGAACCCCTAACAGGAGCAAGGCGTAACACACTTCCTGAATTCTCTCTCTCGTACTTTTCTCTCCATTCTTTTTTTTCTCATTTATTTAAAGAGCTCGAAAAGATAGAGGAAATGAAGCATCTTTTTGTGTTCGGCGCGGTTCAGAGGTGTCGTTTATATAGCACGCGACGCACTTAATTGCCACGTCACCTGATCACGGCAGTCCTATAAATAGGCATGATGTTACACACGCTTCAGATACCGCTCACGTGCTAGGGAGCTCCCACAGTGTTAAGTTAACGAAACGTGAAGATCCCTTTGAAAGGGAACAGCACAAAAGAAGAAAACCTGTCTTTCTTACCGTTCACTGCTTTTTTCCCTCTTTTTTTGGGAATCCCTTGTTGGGTGGCTCGCCAATGTGAGAAACAATTAGGATGTCGAAGATCTCAAAGAAAAACTTTATTACAATATGGCAGTGGCAAAGTACATTAAGCACTTTGGGTTCATCACAGTCAAAGTGAACCCCGAACAATTATCAGCACAGACATTTTATACCGTTTCAAACCAGGTTTTCTGTATGTAATGTAAATGAAGTTTCATTCTAAATGTCAATTACGGATAACAATGCGATCACTTTCCGTTCTCACAAGACAGATGGTGTTATAGGAGTATCGAGACAAATATCTTTCTGAATGCTAATTATGGTCACGTAGCCCGTTGCTCAGGGATGGTTCTTGATGTCCCACTGCCACTTCCATGTTAAAACTGTGGGAATGTCAGGTAGGTAGTTAGGTGGTATTATACACAGATTGATGAGACTCAGATAAATTGTCCCATTGATAGTTCTACCTTTCTGGGGAACAATCTTATCCCAACGCAGGTCGGGGTGGAATCTGCTGAGGCAGTCTGTAATTTTTTACACCACTCTATTCCACTGCTTCTAATGTTTCATAAAAACACAAACATGCACCATTTAACAATGCAGGCATTATATCCTTTTACTTTTCCTCTCTCCACTTATTGTATTTTATGACGGACAATTAACCTGAGTCATGCTGTCTAGAATGATCAAACCTGGTAATTTCCAAACCAAATTAATGTTATGCCTCTTTTGTTATAATCGTACACCTTGTATAGCAGCTTGTTATAACTATAAATCCAACATGAATTAATTATTATTAACTTTATGACCTTAGCTTATGAAAAATTAAAATAACATTAGATTGATCAGAAATATAGTCGAGACATCATTAATGCTGTAAAATGCTGTACAACTGGATTTTTAATGGAATAGCTATGTAGGCATGGAAAGGCGCATTTTCAGCAACCAGCAACTCCTGTGTCTAGTGGTACATTGTGTTAGCTTATCATGTTAAAATGTTAATTCACCATTAGAAACCCCTTGTACAATTATGTTAGCACAGCTGAAAATTGTTAACCTCCTTTGGGCTACTTCAGTTCCTGGAGCATCAGCATTTGTGGGTTTGAGTACAGTCTCAAAAGGACCAGAAAGAAAGAGCTTTCTTCAGAAATTCATCAGTCCATTGTTGTTTTGAGAAATGAAGGCTGTTCCATGTGAGACACTGACAAGAAATTGAATATATCTTACAGAGGTGTGTACTAATCCCTTCACAGAACATGACATGAATTACATTGTTATTTCTATCATGCAGTTCCACTGCGGTGGCTTAGTAGGTGGCTTGGTAGTCAACTTATTTGCATTAAAGGAATTATACATAATTTTAGCATAAACAATATTTTTCCACTTCACATATTGAATCCATGGATTTCTAATAATCGGACAATTCTATGATTGTAAGATATTGACCCATAGAGTAAATTCAAGTAAAAAGCAGATGACAACTTTACTCATTTATTTATATATAATCAGTAACCAGTACATCCTGCTCAGGGTCAAGGAGGATCGAGGGTCTATCCCATGATTAATGGGCAAGAGGCGAGAATATATTTTACATCAGTCCATCACAGGAGACCACAGACACACTTTTTAAAATATGCTTTTAACATACAGCGGCCTCCTGAGATGAAAAGGACACAATCAACACACACACTTCAATTTTATTTGTATAGCACTTTTAACAATTGTAACAAAGCAGCTTTAAAGAAATGTATAAATTCAGGATATACAGTTTACATTTATAGAGTGAGTGAGTGAGTTGGTGGGTGTGTAGGCGGATGGACTCTAAAGGGAACCCATCCTCATCTGGGTGACAACGGATTTTGAGATTTTATTTTAATATATTCTATTTTGATTGATTTTGATATATATATATATATATATATATATATATATATATATATATATATATAATGTTCATTTTGTATTATATTTGGGCTTTTTGTTTGAATATTTGATTGTAGCTTCCCTTTTTTACCAGACAGGCTGGCTGTGGACCCTAAAGCGATACACACAGGTGTATTCAGGGTGACCCCAATTACTGAGGATCCTCAGCTCCACCAGTCCATAAGCCTCAGTCAAAGATTTCTGAAAAACACAACCATCCACACATTATAATATACAGGAAGTTCCAGACGTCCGAGTCCATTACCAAGAACTGTTCATCGCGTATCGCTTATCTCCAACCTGTATATTTCCTTTGAGAAACACCATTTCTTAAAACGTTTTCAGTAGTGGACTTTAGGAAAAAAAAGAAAAGTTAGCTCTTTCTCACCGAAATTTCGAAGGTCTGGATCGGTTCTCCGTTGTAGTCATAAGTGAATTCTCCAAGAAGTTTCCCTCCATCTTTCTTGTTAACCTTTCCCTGGAAGACGTGTAATAAAGTGTAGAATGTCGTGTTTAATATTATTAAATATTGTTTTTTAGATTGTAGAACAGAAAATAGCATTAACACATTATTACAGCTGATTGGTTGGTGAATTCAATTCATTCATCTAGATAAAGTGCGATAGGAATAGGATAGTATAGGAAAAGTTCTAAAACTTATTTGTGTTTGGGTCTGATAGTTTGTGTTTGTTTGTGTGTCAACTCACATAAACTGCAAAGTCTCTCGGCGCGCTTCCAACGTGGCCGTGGGGTGAGAGCACTCGGGGCAGGTGCTCCAGGGTCACGTGGGTGATGCATACATAGTAGGGCAGAGAGATGAGCAGGAAACCTTGATGACCTTTAAATCCCCAACACTTACCAGGGGAGACCTCCGTCTGTGATCACAGACACACATATACAAAAGACATCTATTAAGGCATTTACATAGCAACTAATGATGTTCTGTATAAATAAAGCCATGTAGATCTGTGTGTGTGTGTGTGTTTGTTTGTGTGTTACCTGTATAGCTGTTTCAGGGCCATTGTTGTTGCACCATACACTGACGCCAAACATTTTGCAGTATTTAGTTTTATGGGTCGCTGTACTGGCTATCACAGCAGCGCCTATACACACACACACACACAAACACCTTCATTAACAGTTAAAGACAATGAAAGAAAATAAGCTCCAGTTTTATCTCATTTTTAATTTTTAACAAATCCAGATGACTCATTTAGACATGAAGGACGTGAAGTTTACCTAGAGACTCCAGCGCATAGTCTGCCATTCCAATACCATCAGCTCGGTAGCGGCTGAGAGACCTGCGTATGAGTTCTTCAACATCCTGTGAAAGGAAAAATCAATAAAATGTTCATGGCGTGATGAGTCAGCGTAAACGAATAAAGCAGCAGGCCGAGTCGTCCCATTCCACAGCACTTTATTTCCTTTTACTGGTCAATTCATTTCATTTCAATTCAACCACATGCTAATAATGTAGCTGAGCTGCAAAGAGTGTGTGTGTGTGAGATTCCTCACCTTTTGTTCTAGCCTCTGTTGTCTTATCGCCAGTTTCTGGAACTCTTCCTGATATGACAAAACAAAAATGAGGAGGTAGTCAATAAGCCTAAACACTGCACCCTACACCCTAAACACTACCCCTACAACCTAAACACTCCACCCTAAACACTCCCCCTACACCATACTCCCTACACCTTAAACACTACCCCTACACCCTAAACACTGCACCCTACACCTTAAACACTACACCCTAAACACTGCACCCTACACCCTAAACACTGCATCCTACACCCTAAACACTACCCCTACACCCTAAACACTGCACCCTAAACACTAACTCCTACACCCTACTCCCTACACCTTAAACACTACCCCTACACCCTAAACACTGCACCCTACACCCTAAACACTGCATCCTATACCCTAAACACTACCCCTACACCCTAAACACTGCACCCTACACCCTAAACACTACCCCTACACCCTAAACACTGCACCCTACACCTTAAACACTGCCTCTACAACATACACATTGCACTCTACACTCTAAACACTGCACCCTACACCCTAAACACTGCACCCTATACCTTAAACACTGCCTCTACAACCTACACACTGCATTCTACACCCTAGACACTGCACCTACACCCTAGACACTGCCTCAACAACCTACACACTGCACTCTACACCCTAGACACTGTACCTACACCCTAAACACTGCCTCTACAACCTAGACACTGCACCTACACCCTAGGCACTGCCTCTACAACCTACACACTGCACTCTACACCCTAGACACTACCTACACCCTAAACACTGCCTCTACAACCTACACACTGCACTCTACAACCTACACACTGCACCTACACCCTAGACACTGCACCTACACCCTAGGCACTGCCTCTACAACCTACACACTGCACTCTACACCCTAGACACTACCTACACCCTAAACACTGCCTCTACAACCTACACACTGCACTCTACAACCTACACACTGCACCTACACCCTAGACACTGCACCTACACCCTAGGCACTGCCTCTACAACCTACACACTGCACTCTACACCCTAGACACTACCTACACCCTAAACACTGCCTCTACAACCTACACACTGCACTCTACAACCTACACACTGCACCTACACCCTAGACACTGCACCTACACCCTAGGCACTGCCTCTACAACCTACACACTGCACTCTACACCCTAGACACTGCACCTACACCCTAAACACTGCCTCTACACCTTACACACTGCACTCTACACCTTAGACACTGCACCTACACCCTAAACGCTGCCTCTACAACCTACACACTGCAATCTACACCCTAGACACTGCACCTACACACTAAACACTGCAGCTACACCCTAAACACCTAAAATAATGTAGCAGAGATGCCAATAGTGCGTGTGTGTGTGTGTGTGTGTGTGTGTGTGTGTGTGTGTGTGTGTGTGTGTGTGTGATTCCGCACCTTTTGTTCTAGACTCTGATTTCTTATTGTCAGTTTCAGGAACTTGATCTCTTCCTGAAATAAACAAAAAAGACCATGAGTGGAAGCAGTCAAAAACCCTAAACAGTGCATCCTACACCCTAAACATTGCCCCTACACCATAAACACTATCCTCTACACCCTACATCCTAAACACTGCCCCTACTCCCTAAACACTGCCCGACACCCTAAACACAGCCCCTACACCATAAACACTACTCTCTACACCCTAAACACTATGCCCTATACACTACACCCTAAACACTGCACCCTACAGTGAGTATAAAAAGTATTTGATCCCCTGCTGATTTTGTACGTTTGCCCCCTAACAAAGAAATGATCAGTCTATAATTTTAATGGTAGGTTTATTTGAACAGTGAGAGACAGAATAACAAAAAAATCCAGAAAAACGCATGTAAAAATTTTTATAAATTGATGTGTATTTTAATGAGGGAAATAAGTATTTGCCCCCTCTGCAAAACATGACTTAGTACTTGGTAATGACTTAGTAATTACTTGATATTTTCAATGCCCTGGCTGAGGGAAGGAGGTTCTCACCCAAGATTTGACGGTACATGGCCCCGTCCATCGTCGCT
>JAFFST010000232.1:49130-60823 GCA_022414735.1 Noturus placidus | reverse complement strand
AAGCTGTACACTCACTACTTTACATTGTAGCAAAGTGTCATTTCTTCAGTGTTGTCACATGAAAAGATATCAAATATTTACAAAAATGTGAGGGGTTACTCACTCTTGTGAGATACTATATATATATATATACAGCATACAAAATTTACACTTCATGTTTCTAGATTGAAGTGTCACACTGTGTCCTAAACCATCAACTACCAATATTTAAAGGTGTAATCAGTGTGTATGTGTAATCAATTTGGTGTAAAGTTTCTAAAACTGGCTGTTTTTAAACACAAAATACAAAACAAGCAGCTGTTCTGTGCCCCTCAAAAAAAACCTCGACTCAAAACACAGAACGGATGAATATGATCAGCTAGTTTGTGGATTTGTGATCAAGTACTGATGACCAAGTTATAGCAGAACTGATCAGGAGAACTTTTTAAGTAGGATTGCTAATGTCATTCAAGATCTATCCGGCATATAAACTAGCTCTAGACAATTCAAAATAAAGCAGAAGACCGAAACCCCTAGACCAGTGGTCACCAACCCTGTTCCTGGAGCTCTACCTTCCTGAAGACTTTAGCTCAAACCATAATCGTGCCCACTTGACCATCTAATCACTGCCTTAAGTAGTTCTCGATCGACTAAAACAGGTGTTAGATTTTGGTTGGATAAAAAACCTACAGGATGGAGAACACTGCTCTAGAGTATATAGTCTAGTACAGGGGTTCCCAAACTTTAGGCAAGGCCCCCCAAATGGCATTAACATTTGACCGAGACCCCCGTTTTGCGAGATGTCTTTTAAACACATTTTCTGAATAGATCCTCCTTTTTTTTTATTAATAATTACATCTACAATTTACCCTTACATTACATTACATCAGGAATTATATATATCATTTATTTATTTATTTTTCCACCAAATTGTGAGAACCCCGGCTGCTCCCTGGCAGCCCCCACTTTGAAAACCACTGGTTCAGTGCACAGGCACTGTTTCACTCTCACACAGCAAACAAGAAGTCGATTAAAGCAAATTAAACGTACCTTTGCCTTGATATACTGCTTTCTGTTTGCTTTGAAACATTGAGATACTCGGAATGAACATCAGGTGAACCAAAGTTCTATGATGTCATGAGAATTCCATGTAACCATAGCTTTGGAAGGGAAATCATTCTATTGTGGACGCTTTGTCTTTAAAAAAATAAAAAAATAAAAAAATTTCAGTCATTTATGTGTATGTGGGCTGAACAAGCTGACAGCTTTAACACTGAGAGAACACACACTACAGGGCACAGGGCGGCTGTGGCTCAGTTGGTAGAGCGAGTTGTCCACTAATCCACTAATCGTGGGGTCGGTGGTTCGAATCCCGGCCTGGGTGATCCCATGCCGAAGTGTCCTTGGGCAAGACACTGAACCCTAAGTTGCCCCCGATGGCAAGCTAGCACCTTGCATGGCAGCTCTGCTACCATTGGTGTGTGAGTGTGCTCTCATTTGTAAGTCGCTTTGGATAAAAGCGTCTGCTAAATGAATAAATGTACACATTCAGTATTTAAATAAACTATTGGGCAGAACAAGCACACTATATATATTTTTATAGATAGATAGATAGATAGATCGATAATCTCATTACAACAGAATGCACTACTGTTTTATAATATTATATTTATGTAATTATTTCAAAATTAAACTTATGAATTGGTTAAATTATTTCCTTGATGTAGGTATGTACAGGCAGCCCCATAAACCTCAATCCGTACTGCAGAATCTCTCACCATCTTCAAAAAAAACAGCTAAAGACTCACCTCTTCCGTGAACACCAAACCAACTCATTCAAAAAACTCCACTTACACTTCTACTCTGTGCATTTTGCTTCTTCTGGAACTCAATTAATGGATCTTGTATAGTACACTACTTGTATTGTTCTCTGCTCGATATATCACTTTGCTTGTATCTTTCTCATTTGTAAGTCGCTTTGGATAAAAGCGTCTGCTAAATGAATAAATGTAAATGTAATCACTGATTAAATGGTCATTTCTGAAATCTATAGACATCAGCAGATGCTGAGTTTCTTGTTAATTGGGGGAATTGGTGTGGGCTGAAGGAATATAAAATAAAATCATTCGAAGGTTGACCCCACCCTCTTAACCATCAGAGATCTATTCTAGAAAAAGAAAAAAAGAATAATCTTACATCATGCACATTTAAGAATGTGATTAAAATAGTGCTTTTGATTTTGCTGAAACTTTCTGCTAGTGATGGAATATTATAACCAGCTGTTCAGCCAAAACGACCTCAGAACTAAATCACTGGCAGAGATAATACTTTATCAGTTGATGAATAGATTTTGAAAATTCAAATGGCTCATTATAATCAGATACGTAAGGATTTTGAATGCTTAGAGCAAAAGTGATTTTATTTCTTTGTTTAAAACACAGTAAACACAGCAAAATAACAACAACAATACCCAACAATAGACATGCCAATTGTTTAGAAAAGTTCTTTATACAAACCAAAGACCAAACTTCAACAACAAATTAACAACAAATTAATTTAATAAATTTCTTCTTTAAAAGTTCACAAAAAACATGAATGTGCAAATAACATTTTTATTTATACTTATTTATACCACAAAGGGTTACACAAGGGGGCCTCAAAAATGTTTGAGAACCAATGGGGTAAGGTTTTTTACCTTTCAACTGAATAAACAAGAAATATGTATCTGATCTAATTACCAACTAAACTATATTAAAAAAACAAAAACAGAAAACCCCCACAACATATCACTTAGCTGCAGTAAAGTGTGAGGAGTGTCTTGGAGCCGTCTCTGATGTCTTCGATGTCTATCACTGTTCGTAGCTGTGTCGCTAGCTTGTGATAGCTAGGTGTAACTAGCAGGTGTTAGAGAAGTATTCAAACTCTTCACAGGTTTCAAACTCTTCACAAGTCATTTAAGACACATGAACAATACAGTTCATTTACAAGATGAATAAAACCTTTCAGCTGCATTCTGCAGTTTATGCTTGTGTGTGTGTGTGTGTGTGTGTGTGTGTGTGTGTGTGTGTGTGTGTGTGTGTGTGTGAGAATGAATGAGTGAGAGAGAGAGTGTGTGAGTGTTTCAGAGAGTGAGCGTGTGAGAATGTGTGTGAGAGAGAGAGTGAGTGTGTGTGGGTGTGTGTGTTTCAAAGAGTGAGTGTGTGAGAGTGTGTGTGTGTGTGTGTGTGTGTGTTTGTATGAGTGAGAGAGAGAGTGAGTGTGTGGGTGTGTGGGTTTCAGAGTGTGTGTGTGTGTGTGTGTGTGTGAGAATGAGTGAGTGAGAGAGAGAGTGTGTGTGTTTCAGAGAGCGAGTGTGTGAGAGTGTGTGTATGAGAGAGAGAGAGAGAGTGTGTGTGAGTGTTTCAGAGAGTGAGTGTGTGAGTGTGTGTGAGAGAGAGTGAGTGTGTGAGTGTGTGTATGAGAGAGAGAGAGAGAGTTTGTGTGAGTGTTTCAGAGAGTGGGTGTGTGAGAGTGTGTGTATGAGAGAGAGAGAGAGTGTGTGAGTTTCAGAGAGTGAGTGTGTGAGAGTGTGTGTATGAGAGAGAGAGAGTGTGTGTGTGAGTTTCAGAGAGTGAGAGTGAGAGTGTGTGTGTGAGTGTTTCAGAGAGTGAGTGTGTGAGAGTGTGTGTATGAGAGAGAGAGAGTGTGTGTGTGTGAGTTTCAGAGAATGAGAGTGTGTGTGTGAGTGTTTCAGAGAGTGAGTGTGTGAGAGTGTGTGTGTGAGTGTTTCGGAGAGTGAGTGTGTGAGAGTGTGTGTATGAGAGAGAGACAAAGAGACAAGTTGAGTCCCAGTTTGTGTTCTCCACAATGGAGGCGGAAATGGAAACTTCAGTCTGGGTCTAAATCGACGGACAAACTCCTGTGTGTGCGCAAGTGTGTTTGTGTGTAAAAGAATCAATTACCATAATGTTACTTTACAAAACATTATGCATAGCTATGTAAATGCTTTTATATATTTATTTATGGACTGACACCCTGTCCAGGGTGTACCCCGCCTTGTGCCTCCTGGGATAGGTTCCAGGTTCCCCGTGACCCTGAAAATGGGGTAAGTGGTAGAGGATGGATGGATGGATGGATGGGATATTTATTTATGTCAATTGTTCATATGCGTGGGTACTATTCAGGCGATCAGCATGAAGGAAACATTTTTTCCCCCTTGGGAGAATCAACGTGTCCTTCACGAGAGGCGCATCTGAATAGGCAAGAAGGATTAAAGACAATCCTTCTTTGCAAGACAAGTCAATGCCTCAAAGAGAAGATACAATACAGCCACCCACTCTGTTCAATCCACCTGCAAAGAATGTTCCTGAAGATGTACCTCTGACACAGGCAGCAGTTGAGAAGACACCAAAAAAACAAATTGGATCCTGTTTAGCTTGTGGTCAGCCAAAGTCTCGTTACCTGGGTGATGGCTCCTCGTTCATTTCTTTTATCAGGCTGGTGATATTGAATACTTCTACTGAAACTCTGGAAAGTCTTTCAGCTCCAGAAAAGAGTTTCAGCCCCAGGAAAGTCTTTGAGGCATACACTGCAGAGGGCCTTCTGGTCCTCGGTGCAGGTTCTGCCACCAGCCACTAAAACAATGACTCAATAGCCCTCATATCCTCACTGGTTTCCCTGCAGTGGCAGGCAAATACATTTACTGTCCTGCTAAAGTGCTCTATCTGTATCAGGCACAGGGGATGAATGCAGAGACGACATGTGCAGAGTTTCAGCAGTCCCCATTCTATGAGGCTGAGAGACAGAGGGGGATTGTTGAAGAGAGAAAATAACTTTATTGTGAAACACAGCATTTAAGGTCTGTGCATGGCATGTCTGATTCCACGCCAAGCTCAAGGTTGGATTTTGGTAAATAGTTACGAAGCCACAAACACTTACTGCGTAATACTCTTGTCCATGAATCTCTTTCTGTTTGTTCTGTATTCTCTCTCTTTACCATTGTGGAATTGTGTATAGACATCTTTGTAATATATATATATATATATATATATATATATATATATGTTCTGTGTATTTGTAAATATGTTTTATCTTGCTTGTATTTGTAAATGTTTTAAAACTCTTAGACCTTATTTGCAATATATTTTCAATAACTTACTATAACACACTGCATATATTTTTTAGAAAGTTATTTTAATTTTGACAAACTGTGAATTTTCACCTAAAATATGAGGTAACAGAAGTAGACACTGCAGACAGTCTAGCAACATTTTCTTTTTTAGGTAGTTTTTATTATCGGCATTTAGTCCAGTCGCAAACTTCCTGAAAAATCTCCTCCCAAACTGCATGATTATGTACCATTTGTTCAAGGAGAAAGCGGTTGAAGATGGATGGATGGATGTTCAAACAGCGTTTGATAACATGGTTCTCCACAAATTGAGATGACACATAAACTGTCAGCTCTCGTCCAGTTACAGCTTTTCTTTTGCTTCATCGGTGACATGTTGTATTATCAAACACTGAGGTGCAGCACCATGTTACGTATGACACACAGGGCTGCTATGATGGGCCAGCAACACATAAATGATGCCCATCTGCCCAATACCAAGACATATGTCCTGAAAACTAATCCCATTTTCAAGGAAGAACTTGAGTGTCCTGCACAGTGTTCTGACCTCAACCCCACCTTTAGGATAAACTGAAAAGGTGCCATGTTCTAAGTTGTTTGATATTCTGATTTATCGTCTCATTTTCATCTTTTGATCTCAAACCCAAATGTCTTCAATGTATAGCAAAAACAGTAGACTTGGTCTTACAGTTCCAATACTTTCAGAGGGGACTGTAAGGGTGTGAGGAGCAGGTGTCCACAAACATTTGGCCATATAGTATATATTTTGGAGTATCATCGTATTCACGAATAAATCTCTTGAAATCTCATGAGTTTGCAGAAAAGATAGACTAAGATGTGGAAAAAAAGCGTCTCCCCGTCGGGGAATCGAACCCCGGTCTTCCGCGTGACAGGCGGAGATACTGTCCACTATACTAACGAGGAATCATACCAAGTCATCACCCATGAACGTATATAACCATAATAATAACATTATTATGCTACAAAACAAAACAAAACGCATCTCCTGTCACTTTTTCCTCTGGATCTCGCAGTCAAACTGATATACAACAAGGACTCAGAAGAAAACAGACTCAGAGAATACAATTCTTTATGGAAAGCAGCACACTTTACACCTAACTATACGGTTGTTTACGTATATACATTAATGAAAGTCCAAACTAAATTGACTGGAATATAAACAGCCATAGAATTTCAAATGTCGGCCTGCATTCTGAACTAAAATGTACAGTGCATCCGGAAAGTATTCACAGCGCTTCACTTTTTCCACATTTTGTTATGTTACGGCCTTGTTCCAAAATGGATTAAATTCCTTATTTTCCTCAAAATTCTACAAAAAATACCCCATAAAGTTTGGGTCGACCATGCAATGTGCAATGTGCAATAACTCCACAGAGTGGCGCCCTATCACGACTGGAGCTCCGTCTGTTGCCATAGACACCAGCTTTTCAAGAGGCACGTTTTTTCTCCCCATGCATTAGTTCTTCAAAACGTTGTAGATGTTCACTGCTCTGGTCGTGGTTTACAGATGAAGTAATGTTTAAAAATAAATAAATAAACCATCCTCTTTGGTGGAATAATCATCAAAAAACCATCCGAACGAAAACAGCCAACTGGGCTGTACCACTCAAGTCCACTGATTCATCACATTCAAATGAAAACCATTGACACTTTTGTAGGTCTTGTTCTAACTGTCCCATCGCATCCGAAGACAGCAAGGAAACTGAGCTGGACATCAGCGATAGAGGACATCAATTCGGTCTTGTTTTTGTTTCATCTCTTCCTTCAACATGGCGCCATCGGTGAACATTCTCAAGATGTCCGTCACTTTAAATGATGCCTCAGTTACAACGTTTCCACTCATAATAGGGTTGGTGAATAAAGATTGTTGTTTTTGTAATGTTGCTTTCAGCTGCTTCACTTTTTTATTTCGTCTGCTACCCACAGGAAAGTCCCGTGTAAAGTTACCATGAACTCAACATGGCATCTTTTACCAACACAACACTAGGGCCGCAAATTAGGCTCTCCCATCTTCTGCTTACATTGGTGAAGAACAATTCACTCTCCCATTCCTCATGGAAATAGTATGTTTTATTCTTTTTATTTGCTGGAACACTGTCTGTACTCATCCAGAAGCAAACAAAATGTTCGAGCTAATTCTATAATATAATATGAGCGTAATGACGTGCTTGATTGAAACTTTGGCATGACGGCCGATGTGGCAAATAAATACCGTATTTTCCGCACTATAAGGCGCACCTAAAACCCTTAAATTTTCTCAAAAATCGGCCGTGCGCCTAATAATCCGGTGCGCTTTATGTGTGGACTGAGTTCCAAAATCTAAAAATGTGCGAATGTGTAACAACCGTATGTGCCTTATGTATTGGTCAAGTACAGAGATAGACCCCGTAATTGCGCTTTATAATCCGGTGTGCCTTATAGTGCGGAGAAAACGGTACTACATTTTCAGTGGAGGGGGCGGGATAGTCCACTCTGATTGGATGGAATGGGAAAGAGTTTCCAGAATGTCTTCGCGAGCTATCTATAATCAGGCCACGAGCTACTAGTAGCTTGCGAGTGATGTGTTGGAGACCCTGCTGTATACACTGTACAGTCCAAACACAGAGTCAGACATGAAGCCAAAATGTCCCTCAGGTACTCTAGTGGCTGGCTGCAATACAAACGTTAACCCGTCCTTTGCCATGTTAGTGTTAGACTTGGTTTCTTTATTGAAAACAATCTTTAGAACAGAGAAAAACGATTAAAGAAAGGGACTACCCTGCAATTGCTGAATCAAACATGTAGGCATGAAACATCACATCATTAGTGGAAAACAAAATGATACATAAATATTTTAACAAAATATTTCATAGGCTCCTACAGATACAGTTTAATTATACAATGTGCATAGACAAGTAATCGAAACATCTACAGTGCCTTGCGAAAGTATTCGGCCCCCTTGAACTGTTCGACCTTTTATATCTTTATGTTTGAGGCCTGAAATGTGGCAAAAGGATGAACAGTTCAAGGGGGCCGAATACTTTCACAAGGCACTGTAACAGAACATACAGTGGTTTTGTTTGTTGTTGTTTTTTAGAGCTTCGTGGTGTTACATATAAGACATCAAACCTCAGTGACGAAAAAAAAATGTTCATCTTCAGAACACACACACTTACATTTACATTTATTAATTTAGCAGACGCTTTTATCCAAATGAGAAAATACAAGCAAAGCAATATATCAAGCAGAGAACAATACAAGTAGTGCTACCATACAAGATCCATGAATTAAACTCTAGAAGAAGCAGAGGTGTAAGTCCATCTTCTATACCACTTATCCTTCACTTCAAGGTCACGGGGAAACCTGGAGCCTATACCAGGGAGCATCGAGCACAGGGTGTGGTACACCCTGGACAGAGTGCCAATCCATCGCAGGGCACAATCACATTCATACACTACAGAGGAAATCAGAATACCTGGAGGAAACCCCCACAGCACAGAGAGAACATACAAGCTCTGCACACACAGGGCCACGGTGGGAATCGAACCTGTGACCCTGGAGGTGTGAGGCGAACATCTGAACCACTAAGCCACCATGTGTGCCCGTAGAGGTGTAAGTGGCAGAGTAATTAAAATTTTTTTTTAAATTATGGGTTAGTTAGATGTTCACGTTGAGGTGGGTTTTTAGCTGTTTTTTAAAAATGGTGAGCGATTCTGCGGTCTGGATTGAGGTTGGAAGTTCATTCCACCACTGAGGAACAGTTAGTTTAAATTTTCTTGAAAGGGACCTTGAGCCATGCCGAGTAGGTACTACTAAGCATCGGTCGTTGATTGATTGCAGATTGTGTGAGGTAACGTAAGCCTTCAGGAGAGTGTTCAGGTAGGAGGGTGCTGTTCCAGACAAGGTCATGTAGGTGAGCATCAAGGTCATGAATTTGATGTGGGTGGCTACAGGAAGCCTACACACACACACATTCAGAATTAAGCACAATTTATTTGAGACCATGGTGTATTTTTTAAATGATTGAGGAAGAACTTGCTCAAGTAAAAATCGCCATGATAGCTTGTTGTGTGGAGAGTGGACCCTGCTGAAAACCCCCCCAATGGAAACCACCAAAGACATTCTAAAGGTTTCCACTACAAATAATATTACAAACAATCAGCTGTTAACCATTACAACCATTACTATAACTATTATTGGTCTTTAATGATATCCACTAGACACAACATTCCACCTATAGAAGGCAACATATTACCAAGAGACATTTACATTTACATGGCCCCAACAGGGACCATTACAGTTTCCATTATAACCATTAAAGCCATTACAAATTGTCCAAGCAGACTTAACTAGTTTTTTTTTACATTTTAAATACATTACAAGCGTTAAGTCAACAGTTTGCACACATCGACATCATCTCTCTTTCTTCCCTCTTACAACCGAAGCACAAAACTGCGCATGCGCAGAAGTGTGCGGAACAGGTCATGTGGTAAATGTGTTCAACTTATTTATTTCCCCGCTCGTATTCCGACAAGTCCCGCCTTCTTTTCTAGGATTGGCTACAAGAACTTAGTAATAGGTTGAAATCCAATTGGACAATGTGTCATGAGACTAACAGCCAATCCCTTAACGTTGTTAGAATACGGGTGCTAAAAAAGTTTCGGACACGTGGGTTGAGTACAGAGCTGCCTGCACTGATCAGGAGGTCTGTGTACTGTAGTGTACTCTACTGATCTGATCTGATCTGATCTGATGAAAGCTAAGCTAAACTAAGTTGTCAGCTTCATCTCACATCAACTCACTTGCCCAGTCACTGTGCAACTAGAAGGTAAGATGTGTGCATCATTTCATTATGGAGACATAACAAAGCTTCTTGACGCTTTATTCATGGAATGAGTCATAACATTGTCTTTATGCTGACTAGATTAAAGTTTAATAACAATGTAAACAATACTTTGTGCGCTTGGAGTTCAGTCATTAAAGTGCAATGGGTGTCACGTGATCAAAAGATCAAAAACGGTGTGTTTTTGGGTTAGTGGAAAAGGCAAATTCCTTTGTAATTTGTAACTGCTTATCAGTGAAGTTAACCCTCCTGATTAGGTTGTTCTAGATGTTCAGGCTGTGGTGCAACACCTAGGTTTGTCTTTTCGACCCTGAGTTCATCCTGATTTTCTCTGAACATGATTTTTTCCCCTGCACGTCACAGAATCCTGTGTAGTTAATTGGAACAGCTCATGTATTGCTTGAACTACAAAAAACCCCACCAACTCTCTCCTGACTGTTTGTTGCACATCCATACGAAACATTGATTCTCATGCTTACATACTAGAGATGGAACAATAACAATAATGAAACCTTAGGTAACATCTGATATTGATACTCATCTGATATGTTTTATACTTTACAACTTAAAATTATGCACAGACCACAAAATGTTCAGGCCTTGCATTCTCCCTATGACAGGGCAAAGCACCTCTCAGGAAACCGTCATCACCTGCATGTTCTCCATGGTCTTCTGGGGTTTCCTTCAGGTATTCCGGTTTCCTCCCCCAGTCCCAAAGACATACGCTGTAGGCTGATTTGGAGTTTCCATATTGTCCATAGTGTGTGAATGTGCCCCAAGTTCCCTGGGATAGGCTCCAGGGACTACTGCATGGGATAAGCAGTAAAGAAAATGAATTCATCTTTTTTATTTTTTATTATTGGATGGGGTTGATGCCCCAAGGTGAGACTCGCTGTTACTGCCAGTCAGTCCATGAAAGATTTCCAAATTTGGAGATGAGCTAAGTGACCAGTCAGGCACAGCGTGCTCTGTGAGTTTGAAAAATGCTTATGCAGTTTTATTTTATTGTTTTATTTATTTATTAGAAATACTTCACTTAAAAAAAATACAGGAAAAAATTCAAGAATAAAACACCAGTTCCACAAAACTGCAGCTTTTTATTCAGTGACATGGCAAATATAATAAATATACTAATATGTAAAGTATAAAAATATTAGTCACTCCTAAAAAAAAATCATATCTCTATACAATAAAAAATTCTAGTTCTACAAAAATCCTATTCCATAGCAGATATCAATGGTAGGTGTGAATAAGTTTGTAAGTTGTTTGTAAGTTCTTTCTCTTATTATAGGTAACTGTGGACTACATCACTTGTCAGTCCTTCTCCTTTAGTTTTTTTTGTTGTTGTTTGCACTAAGGAAGCATTAGTAGTCTGCTACTCCTGAGTAACCACTTGCTGATCATGGATTGAGGCCTTCAGACTGTCTTAATTAGGTGTTGTGCAACATGAAAACATTAGTTTGAACTTTTGTGATACTAGCTAGACATATAGTTTACATATGAAAGATTCTGTTTGTGTGTGTGTGTTGTTGCTAGAATCATGTCAGTCTTGAAGTTCTACAGGAAGGCAGGTGCTGAAGATGGGCGGAGCCTGCAGAGAGTCAAACAGCTCTATCCACAGGTCACCATAACCACTGAACTCTGCTACAATGTGGAAGTGAACGGTGGGTGAGATGAATAACAGGACAGGGTTGAAATTTGGGTGGTGAAGGTGCAGGGGTTGGAAATTTTCAGGAAGTATAAAAGTATGGGGGGGGGGGGGGG
>JAFFST010000232.1:19626-34587 GCA_022414735.1 Noturus placidus | reverse complement strand
TGGTGGGGGGTGGGGGGGGGGGGGGGGGGGGGGGGATCAATCAAGTGTAAATGAACCACATGTAAAATGGGATAGATGAATCATATATAGATGAGTCATATATAAATGAATCATATATAAACGAATCATATATAAAAATCTTGTGGGGGGTATGTTACTGGGGTTAAAAGATTCTGTATGGATTTATGAAAATGAATCATATGTAATTAAATCACATGTACATGAATCATAAGTAAATTGATCATATGTAATCTGTTATCGGGGTAAAAAAAAAAATGTTGATTCTATGTTGATTTTGTATTGATATATCTTGTTGTACTCTGAAAAGTGTATGAGAATCAATAAAAATTGTTAACACCAAACAGTCACTGTGGTCGGGTAATGTAACGGTGCTGCTCATCGAAACAGTGCATTATATTTACAATATCTCTTTGAGCTCTTCAAACAGTATTTCTCAGCAATTTCATAAAAAGGTTATTTTTGTACAGTTTATATGTGAGATTCTGTTAAATCCTATTGGAAAAGAATATTTGGTTTTGTTGTTTTCTTTTTTGGTATTCTTACACTCCTGGAAGTGCTGTTTTCTATCATCTCCTTCCGAAACCATCTCTGCGAGTTATACTTGTAGAGAGACTGCTTATCCTGTGTGAATCAATCATGATTTAGTAATTATGTTATAAGTTAAGTTATTACTTAACACACCTGTTTCTGGAAATCTTATCTCATATGAATTCGTCTTGCATTAAAAAAAAAAATCTGTGTGTGTTTCTCTCAGGATGTGAAGTGCAGCGGTAACTGGATGTGGGCGGCGAAGTTGCCAGGTGAAGGGGCGTGTCTGTGGGATGCATGCCAGGCTATGTGCAAGGTCATGGGACAGTTGGGCATTGCTGTCGATGGCGGAAAGGACTCTCTCAGCATGGCTGCTCGTGTTGGTGGAGAAACCGTCAAAGCACCAGGTGTGTGTGTGTGTGTGTGTGTGTGTGTGTGTGTATTAACATGCTAATCGAACGATGTTAACCTATCCTCATTTTCCTTTCGTAGGTTCTCTGGTAATCTCTGTGTATGCTGTGTGTCCTGATATCACTGCTACTGTCACCCCTGACCTGGACGACCCAGAGGGCAAAGGTCAGTTTGGCATTTCAGGCATTTTTAGGACTGGGACATATTAAAGTCAATGTCATGGGAAAATGGAATATCTGAGTGGGTAGCTCTCTCTCTCTCTCTCTCTCTCTCTCTCTCTCAGGTGTATTGCTGTATGTTCCTGTGAGCGTGGGTAAATACAGGCTGGGTGGCTCTGCTCTTGCTCAGTGTTATGGTCAGCTGGGAGATTGCAGTCCAGACCTGGATTATCCTGACCATCTCTCAGCCTGCTTCAACACCACGCAGACACTCATCGAAGGTGAAAAATGTTTACTGTTACTTTTCACAGATTTTTTTTGTTAATCATCTTTGTCAATGTTGCTCTTTTTTCTTAGTGCTTTTGTGAGTCTGATAGTGTTGTATGTGTGGTAGATCATCTGCTGAGTGCAGGGCATGATGTCAGCGACGGAGGACTCATTTCCTGTCTGCTGGAGATGGCCTTTGCAGGAAATCGTGGAATAGAAGTTGACTTGCCTTTTGATGGAGTTGGAGGTAACTAACGTCTGAATGTCAAAATCTGTATGATAAAAGTCACCGTTTAAGATCATTCTCTCTTTTTTTCCCCCTTAGTGATGGAGGCTTTGTTCTCAGAGGAGTTGGGTCTGGTGTTGGAGGTGTGTGAGATGGATGTGGAAAGTGTGTGTCAGCGGTACACACACGCTGGGCTGGGCTGCTACAAGATTGGCACCACCTGTGGCTTCGGACCTGACTCTATGGTGAGCTTTTCTGTTTTAGAACTTCTCTGTGATAATGTCTCCATGCTTTTTCCAATGTGTTGAGATTGTTATGGAGTCAAAGTTTAGGATTTTAGGAAGTCGTTCATATGTTCCTTTCAGTTAACGATTCGCTAATCCTTCAATTTTGATGTGTCGTCCAAATGTGTCTAACTTGTGAAAAGTGATCCGTGTTGTCAGCAGCAGCAGCTCGTGAGCAGAGAGTTGATGTGGTAGGAAGACATTAATCTTGCAGTGCAGGCTACTATCTAGTAAATAGGCAGTTTAGAGTTAATGCTATACAGTCGTCCAGAATACTGTCTAGCATAGGGCTGGGCGATATGACAAAAATATCATATCACGATACTTGAGGACATTTCTATGATACACGATGCGTATCACAATATATAATTTATCTACCAAACTGTTCACGAAACAGTAATAAAATACGATACTTTTCTTTAACGCCTACAAAGATAAAAGATTACATTTTAAAAAAAAAATACTTAAAATCAATGGCATCCTTCCAGTACCATTTAATTTGCAATTATTAAAAACATTAAAAAATACATTATCATATCAACGATATCTCAGAAAAGTGTATCGCATAATCATTTATCACAATATCGATATTATATCGATATATCGCCCAGCCCTAGTCTAGCAGCTCGATTTGAGACGTTTTAGATGTACCATTGTTCAGCTTTGAGACAGCAGGTCTGTTTCGTCACCAATTAACCGTATTCACAGAATTTCCAGCCCAGCTACATCTTGCAAACCACTCAAAACAAAAATACTCATTTATGTCAGCCTCTGCATGGGGAAAATGGCCACAGTGGTGCACACGTATTTCTGATGTACAGACCTTATCCACTCCGTAATCCCCTTTATTTTTCCTAATCTGTGCAGTAAAAACACTACAAAACAGTACACTTTGCCTTTTGTTTGAGAAATCTTATTAGATCTTATTCTGCTTATTTGCCTGGTGGCCACAGGGTGTTTATAACTAGCCCAAGTTGGCAACCATGCTAGTATCTGTCCTGTCTTCTCCTCCTGCGACTGACATGCAGCATGATTCCTGCCCAATAGACTTCTATTAGCACTTGTTGCAGTTCGCATTTATGACCACTGGGTATAATTCTAATACTTTGGAGCTAAATGGAGATGTGAGCATGTTGGCCTATGATTGCTCCACATTTATAAAGATGACCAAATCAATGGAACAATGGCTTATATCTGTCAAATAGCAATTTTTTAAAACAATTTTTTAAATCATTGGTCTTTCAAAAGAGGTCAATTTCACAGAATTTATAATGTTTGGGGTTGTGAATGGGGATTTCATAAATAATCGTTGTTGAACGGCTGAGGTATATGGTGAGGCTCTGCACCACTTGCCTATATGGATGAGCCACAACTGCGTTTTGCACCAGCTAGGCATTTTTTTTTCTTGTGTAATTAATTATATTGATTAAATAAGTGTATAGGGAGGAGAAGTATATTTACATTTATTCACTTAGCAGACGCTTGTATCCAAAGCGACCTACAAATGAGAGATAAAAGCAAAGTGATATCAAGCAGAGAACAATACAAGTAATGCTACTATACAAGATCTATTAATTGAGTACTAGAAGAGGCAAA
Organism: Noturus placidus; assembly: GCA_022414735.1. Lineage (NCBI taxonomy): Eukaryota > Metazoa > Chordata > Actinopteri > Siluriformes > Ictaluridae > Noturus > Noturus placidus. Next base: position 31,096 of record JAFFST010000232.1, on the reverse strand, counting down.
GTGCGCAGAGTAGAGGTGCAAGTGCCTTTTTTTTTATTTTTTTATTTTTTTTTATTTTTAAATGAGTTGGTTAGGTGTTGACGGAAGAGGTGGGTCTTTAGCTGTTTCTTGAAGATGGTGAGTGAATCTGCAGTCCTGATTGAGGTTGGAAGTTCATTCCACCACTGAACAGTTAGTGTGAAGGTTTTGGAAAGAGACCTTGTGCCGCGCTGAGTAGGAACTACTAAACGTCGGTCGCTAATCGATCGCAGATTGCGTGTGGGAACGTAAGCCTTCAGGAGAGAGTTGAGGTAGGAGGGTGCCTTTCCAGACAAGGTCTTGTACGTGAGCATCAAGGCCTTGAATTTGATGCGGGTGGCTACAGGAAGCCAGTGGAGGGAGATGAAGAGGGGTGTGACATGGGTTCTCTTCAGCTGGTTGAAGACAAGGTGTGCTGCAGCATTCTGAATCATCTGCAGGGGTCTGATGAAGCTGGCTGGGAGGCCCGAAAGTAGAGAGTTGCAGTAGTCCAGTTTTGAGATAACAAGAGCCTGGGCTAGTATATCATGCCAGTTTCTGCTTTTATGACTTGACTTTTACACCATGGTTTTGATTGACCAATAATTAACTCATTTTAAATAGAGGTGAAAGATGGAAATAATTCTTGATTACTTCTTGTTCTTCAGGTCCGGGTGAGCCTATGTGGACAGGAAGTACTGCATGAGCGTCTACCCACTCTCAGGGCTTTATGGGAGAGCACAAGCTTCCAGCTGGAGTGTCTGCAGGCCAATCCACTGTGTGTACAGCAGGAAGAGCAGGGGCTATCTATCCGCAACCAGCCATACCTCAGACTGACCTTTGACCCTGCTACAACACCGATAACAAAAGAGCTAGGTTAGTCTAACGCCTTAACATTTTTTATGTACATAATGCAAAAGATAGCTTGTGAACTTGATTTGTTTGATTAATTCACTGATTTATGTGATGTCTGTGTTGTAATGTTGCGTAGCTGAGGGCAAGCCTCGTGTTGCAGTCATCCGTGAGGAAGGCAGCAATGGTGATCGAGAGATGTCTGTCTCTCTGTATATGGCTGGATTCGAGGTACACAAATACACGTTTCAGCTTTTCATTAATTAGAGACTATGGGACTAATTACAGTGTGAAAGTATCTTTGTGTATTCTTTAATATATAATGAAAACCTAAATTAAACAAAATGATACAATCCCATAAATTATTCTTTTAATGCGGAATAAGGTTATAACTTTCCCAGAGGACGCCTGTAATGATTATGATCGAATAGTACAGGATAAGTGATTATGTAAAACTACAACGGTGGTTGTCATCACTAAAATTCCCAAGTGTACTACTTATACCTCATTTTAATACACTATTTGACATATTTGTTATTAAACCTTGTAGGCTGCACAAGCTGTGCTTCATTAGTAGTGTAGACGCACTGAGCACTTTATTAGGAATGCCTATACACCTACTTATTCGTGCAATCGTCTGATCAGCCAATCACGTGCCAACAGTGCAGTACATAAAATCCTGCAGATATGGGCTGGCAACGTCAGGGTAATGTTCACATAAACCATCAGAATGTGTCAAAATTTTGACAGTGGCATGATTGTTGGTGCCAGATGAGCTGGTTTGAGTATTTCTATAACCGCTGATCTCCTGGGATTTTCACACAAAACAGTCTCTACAGTTTACACAGAATGGTGCAGTAAAGAAAAAACATCCAGTGAGCAGCAGTTCTGCAGAACGAAATGCCTTGTTGTTGATGAGAGAGTTCAATGCAGAATGGTCAGACTGGTTCAAGCTGATAGAAAGGCTACAGTAGCACAGATAACCCCTCTGTACAATTGTGGTGAGCAGAAAAACATCTCAATGCACAACATGTCACGCTACAACAGCAGAAGATACACGGGAATTGGTAACAGAAATACAATATTTCCATGAAATCTGTTAATATTTATGACTTGACCATTAAATAAAAGATGGAAATGTATTTTACAAAATATCATTTTGAAAAAGTCACTGGTAAGGTAGCCTTCCGATTATGTGACACTGTAACGACCTTCAATAAATCACCTTCAAGTGATTTATGATTTTCATGTGCTTTGTCCAGGCTAGCATCATAATCCTATAATGTTACACAGAATGTATTTTCTTCTATATTAGTTCAAATGTGATATGATGTTTGTGTTTTCTGTTGTCTGCAGGTGTGGGATGTCACAATGCAGGACCTGTGCTCCAGTTCCACGACCCTTGACCCGTTCCGAGCTGTTGTGTTTGTAGGCGGCTTCAGTTACGCTGATGTGCTGGGATCAGCCAAAGGTGAACCTTACACAAAGAATCACAAAGGATCCCACACCTATGTTAACCGATATGGTGAAGCAGCACTGTTAAAATGCCTGTGCAAAAAAGCTTTAACTATGAATTTACAGCTGGTGATGTTTCTAATCAGGAACCCTGTGTTAATATTGGAGCAGTGCACTACCTTGTTCCTGCTCTGGTGAACATGTACTTTATAAGATGAACAAAAAAATGCACATAAACAATGCAAATGTTTGCACACAAAGTCTGCTAATTTTGTGTCCATAATATTTGTTTATTCTGTCCTGATTGTCTTCTCAGGCTGGGCGGCTACTGCCACCTTTAACCCCAAAGTCCAGGAGGAATTTGAGCGTTTCCGGCACCGTAGCGACACACTTAGTCTAGGGGTGTGTAATGGCTGCCAGCTTCTGGCTCTGCTGGGTTGGGTGGGTGGAGCAGAGGATGGAGGTGAGTGGAGAAAAAAGCCTTAAAAAATGTTCTATACAAATGTAGTCTTTGTGTCTATGTGTAGTCTTTCTTTTATTAGGTATAATGGACATTGGATGCATGTTGTTTTGAATAATCACTGTGAGATGTTTTGAGGGAAAATAATGACAATTTTGTTTTTGCATTGTGATGCATGCACAGAGATTCACATCACTTTCCTTGTCTTTTACTTGCTTGCTTATTTTTTTCAGTTGCTCTTTCTGTTGTAGGCTCTGAGGTGGCCTTGACCCATAATAAGTCCGGGCGGTTTGAGTCCCGCTTTGTGAGTGTCAGCATTCTGCCTTCTCCAGCCATTATGCTGAAGGGCATGGAAGGATCTACCCTGGGTGTGTGGGTTGCCCATGGAGAAGGTGAGAGTGTCCATGTTATGAATATCACACTAGCAAGCAAATATTCACCTGGATGGTGAATGTAGTAGTCATGGCATCAACTTATTTTCATGGCACACTTTTTTCCAAATATATTCAGTGTTTGTGAAGCCTTTCCACCAACGTTGGGATGAGTAGTTAACTATATTTTTATGAATATGATTGGATTTAAATTTTAGAACAAGAACTGATAATGATGATTGTGAGTGTAAATAAATATTATGCATAGCATTCTCTATTTTCTAGCTTTAAGTATAGGTAACATATGACATGGCTATTGTTAAAGTTTTACCATATCATAGACACAACCACAACATACTGCAATATGTTTTATCTTATTTTCTCACACTTTCTGGGGCACAAAGTGCTGCACATGATAGATATTTTATTCAAAAGTCTGGAGGGAAAACAATATTTTGTGTGGCCAAAAATAAGCTGCTTCCGCTTACTTTCTAGTTTCCTCCATATATAAATGAGAGGATAAAAATCTTTAGTGGTGAAAGAAAAAATTTGCGGGAAGAACATTTGATAAATGTAATGAAGTAAAATTTTTTTTGTCTACTTGAAGGAGAGTGAAAGAAATGCCGTTCCTTCCCCACCCTATTAACTGCTTATCCAAGTTCAATTTATAATAATTTATGCGGAATGCAAATCGACTAATCGGGCATTCTCAATCAGTATAAACAAATGAATTGTTTTATCGCTGCGAGTCTGTTATGAGATTAGTCAGGACACTGATGGGTTTCTGTGTGTAGAGTATCGTGACTCGGTGTTTAGCTGCTGGTGAGCAATAACACTGGTAAAGCGATAAAACAGAAAGCGCAACTAAAACCTTTTTGATAGTAAAACTGTCACAATAAAATGATAAATTTTAAACCTAATAGGCTTGGTAAAAAAAAAATACTTATGGAACAACTGCAAATTCTTAAAGTGTTGAGTGTCTACTTTCATGTGAGCCATTAAACACTACTGTGGCATGTGACCTCACAAATAAATTCAATATTGAACACGGGCACCCCAAAACAGGTGGAAATAATACAATTCTCTGAATTAAAAAAAAAAAAAACAGTTAAACATACCAGTGTGAAGATAATGCATTATCCAGCTCTGCAATCCACTAGCTAACTTAAATGACATTTCAAGGAGTACTACATTCCTGCAGTTCACATTTATACAAGCAGCGAATATTTTATGACAAGTATATAATGTGTGTTTGTAATTATTTTCTCTTAAAGACTGAATGTAAAGTCCCTTTTCCGGGACTGGCAGGGCTGATGTCATCTGCTTTGAATATATTATTATAATTAAAATAAATAAATATAATGATAATTTAACTAAAAGATCATTCCAAATCCCATCTCAAGTAAATACATTACAGGAGCATTACACCAAATCTGATGTTGTATTGTACAATATTTCTACAGTCCCTGTTAATAAATCCGAACTTCCTTGTACAGGTCTGATGCAGTTCTGCTCCCCAGAAGCACAGCAGAAGCTGATCAGTGCATCTCTGGCACCTGTGCGCTATGTGGATGAAGCTGGAGTCCCCACTGAGACCTACCCCATGAACCCAAATGGCTCTGCGCTTGGCATAGCGGGTATCTGCTCGCCTGACGGGCGCCACCTGGCCATGATGCCCCATCCAGAGCGCACGGTGCTGGGCTGGCAGTGGGCCTGGGCACCTGCACCTCTCAGAGCCTCACTGCGTTCCTCGCCTTGGCTCCGCATGTTCCACAATGCTGCTGTGTGGTGTCTGAGTGAGAGGTTGTCATCATAGTAATTATAGATGTACCTATTGCACTGTTACATCTGTGAAAGTATCCTGAAAGCCAGTGAATATTTGTATGTTTGATTTGAGAAGTTTGACTTATGTATTTGTTTAAAAGGCTAAAAATGTATTTTTAAAAAATCATTAAAAACCCAACAATTTCATACAAACGTCATTAACAAGAGTCAAACTGAAGATGGCTGCATTCCAAGCAAAACACTTGATATTTTGCAATCTTTTAGTTAACCTGTGACCTCACAATCATGTTAAGGAAATGCTTTTGCACATTTGTGAAGGCAAGGGAGCAAAATTGGCCGTGTTCTCTTGGAGGGAGGGGTGGCGTACTCTTGCTACCCTGTCAATCACAGCAACACTAGCCAATCATAGGCTTCTGTGAGCTTGTGTATGCGGAAGTGAGTAGATAATGCTTTCCTCTGAGTGTGTTACACTGCCCTGTGATGCAGCATGAACAGCAGTTAATGCTGATGTGCTATTTGGCTTCACATACCTCGGAGGAAGCACGTATTAACCATCACCCTCCATAGTTGGTAGTTGTCATATGATGGGGGAGAGCTTGGTGGTGGGTGGGAATTGATACTGTCTGTAACGAAATGGGGTGAAATAAATTATAGTAATAATAATAAAAAAGACGGAAATGATTTTTTGGCTACTGTAATGATTTGTGTTTACTTGACAGAAACCAACGATGAGGACCAAATTGTGCTACATGTACATGTGATTTTGATTGATTAAACATGTTGTTATTATTCATGTCAATATTGTAACCTCATACAGTATCTCCAAAAGTGGAATCTTTCATATTCCAACAGTATGTAATTCTGGGACATTTTTATGCAAGTTGTGAATATTTGTCCACCAGCCACAATGAGTTGTCCTGTTTTACACAGATTTCATACACCAAAAACTGCTGGATTCAAGAAAAAAGTTTTGTGATTTGCAGGATATGTGAGGATATACAGTGTATGCTTTATGTATCTCCCAGCTATATACTCCAAGTTTGCCTTGGAACATGGAATAATAAAGTGCATTTTGATAAGAACAAGGACAATTGCGTTTGTAATTTAGTATAATCACATACTCCTGATACAAAATTATCTTTAAATTCTTGTGTGTGTGTGTGTGTGTGTGTGTGAGAGAGAGAGAGAGAGAGGGGGAGATATTCTGGTGGTTTACTATCTTAAATATTCAATGTCACTGTCTGCTACTGTGAAACAATGGAAAATACAAAAATTCATTCATCCATCCTCAACCGCATATCCGTAATCGGGTCGCGGGGGTAGCAGCTCCAGCAAGGGACCCCAAACTTCACTTTCCCGAGCCACATTAACCTGCTCTGACTGGGGGATCTCGAGGCGTTCCCAGGCCAGTGTGGAAATATAGTCTTTCCACCTAGTCCTGGGTCTTCCCCGAGGTCTCCTCCGAGCTGGATGTGCCTGGAACATCTCTAGGGAGGCGCCCAGGGGGCATCGTTACCAGGTCCCCGAACCACCTCAACTGGCTCCTTTCAACTATACTTTATACAAATAATTTATTAAATTACATCAGAAGTGTATCGGTGAGGAAATAAGAATTATAAACAGCTATCACATAAGACCTTCACTAAGTGTTCATGCACTAGGATTAATTTGATAAGGGCGGTTTTTATATTCACAGTCCTTCACCTTTAAGCAACATATAGTGACTACAACAAGCAGGGCTAAGAAGCCTATAAGAGTTACTCTTTTCAAACCCCTGTGTAATACTAATAAAGGCATCCTAGCTGCTCATGTAGTTTTTTTTTTTTTTTTTTTTTTTTTTTTTTGCTTAAAAGTTCACATCCACCTTGTTCCTTATGTTTGCTGGGTGCTGAAGTCTGATAAAGAGGATGAAAGTAATCCCCTGTTTTCATGTCTCCTCATGGTGCTTCTCAGCTATCCAGTGCCCAGTATTTTACAACATGTCCGACAGTATTCCATGTTCTACTGTGTGTGGCCTGGTTGTCCTCTCTGGCACCATCTGCTGGTGGATGTTAATGATAGCGATGAGGAGGAGGAAGACTACCACTAGGTCATCTAAAAGCCCCAATGCCCCGCTGAAGTGTCCAGGCATATTCACTAATGGAGACACAAAGGATGCAGCTGCCCCGAATCCACACAGTGCCACTCTTAGCAGGAAGAGCCACACCAAACCTCCTAGATTTCCCAAAGCCCGGAACAAAAGCAGCAAGAAGAAAGGAGCATCAAAAAGGTAGTCACTTATCTGAGGAAGACAAAGGCAGCATGTAAAACCGGTTCCGGATATTATTAGTAAAACATCTCAGTTTATTTGGTTTTATAGTTTCGACCAGAAACCAGTGCCATCCCTCAAAGATACAGATGAAAATATGTGGTGTCATGAGATCAATAATAGTTCTAATGAGCTTATTAATAATAATAATAATAATAATAATAATAATAATAATAATAATAATAAAGAATCTGTCTCTAGGGAAATGAATAGTAGAGGGGGAAAAGTGGAACTCACTCGTCGTGGTGCTCCAGAATAGCGTTTATTGTAGTCTCTAACATGGCCCAATACCTCTTGCTCTTTCCTGTCTGATCTGCTCTCATGGAACAGCTGATACATGACATTCACCTAGATGGGACAAAACAACAAATATGAAAGAACCTAGAATGCAAAAAAAAAACTGCAATGTATGCAAAGAAGGAAGGAAATATTTTTTTCTAATTTTCTACCTATTTTTTTTTTCTAATTTACACATTGTACTGTTTTATAAAAAAAAGACAAGTTAGTATTAATAAATGGCTTGTTGAGGGCTGACCCTTTTCACATTTCTTGTGAATAACATTTGATAGGTGTAATTGGGTGTGTTTTTATTATGTGTTTAATACCTTTTGTCTGCACAAAGGACAGCTGATAGCCTCTAAACAGCAGCTGTGTTTCCAATACAATATAAGACAAGGAGCTAGAGAGAGAGAGAAAGAGCGAGAGAGAGATAGAGAGAGAGAGAGTTAATGTTTTATATATATATATATATATATATATAATGTTACACATTCCACACATTCTCTTGAAGAATAAGGGCTTATATATTAGTCCCTGACACACTCCCTTGAGCACTTATTTGCAGATGCAAGCCATCAGGAACATCATCAAGCATGTGAGGTGGTTTGTCTTCTGTTTATGTAGATATTATTTATATTGCTCATAAAATGAGTGACGAAGATTAGGTATATTGCATATTTTCTGTAATGGCTTGGGTCACTGTTTATGTTTGGGGTCAAAGGCAAGGTTTTCAGGACATAATTTTATAGACATGAATGAAAGGTCAGCGAGTTGATAGTCTGAAACGCCAGTGCTGCATAGCTGCCATAGTTAAGGGTTTTATCAGTCTCTCTGCTTAAACAGCTTATCATATGTATATAGTAGAGGATTGGGATCAGGGCAAGTTGCTAAGAGTTCATGTTGACCTGATTGAGCAATGTTTTGAAACTGGCTTTTCCTCCCACAATCTTCAATAGACAACTATAAAATATCTCTTTTACGATAACATTATTGGACTTTCACTCGCTACAAATGAGAAGTAATGCCCTTTTGCATGTAAGTGAAATTTGTTGCATCATATTGACACCATAGCTTTACTGATCTTTCAATTAAAATGAAGATGACTTTTATTTAACTTTGAACATTTATCTGATTCGCTTTATTTAAAGAGAGAGTGTAAACTGAGTGTGAATAAATAAGGGCGGCTGTGGCTCAGTCTTAAGAGCGGGTTGTCCACTAATCCACTAGTCGTAGGGTTGGTGGTTCGATTCCCAGCCCGGATGATCCCATGCCGAAGTGTCCTTGGGCAAGACACTGAACTCTAAGTTGCCCCCGATGGCAAGCTAGCACCTTGCATGCAGCTCTGCTACCATTGGTGTGTGTGTGAATGGGTGAATGAGACACAGTGTTAAGTGTGCCATTTACCATTTAAGTGTGTGATGCAGCAAAGGGTTAACTGTAATCAATCATTTCAGCATAGACTCATTACCGTTGACCTATTTGTGCTGTGTTGCTTGAGAAGAATAGGTTCATTTGGAAGATAAATCTCACTTTTATCATTCCGTTATCCTTAACTAGCCTCTTGAACATCACAGCCCTCTCTCTCTCTCTCTCTCTGTGTGTGTGCGTGTGTGTGTGTGTGTGTGATATCAGTGTCACGTGGCTATGAAAACCATTGTCGCTATGGTAACAGTTAAATATTAAACTAGTCACATGACCTGCTGAATGCGCCATTTCGTAAGAGTCTGTTCCATGCTGTCTGACCGCCCATAGATCAGCTCTCTCACTCACTCCACACACTGACCTGAGATCAGAGCCTAGGCTGAATCTGAGTGAACCTCTCTAGGAGCCTCTTGACTCTGGAGTTGCACATTTCCTTCATAAATTCAAAACACAAAGGCCATCTGCTCTTGCTGTAACCTCCAACTAACTAGTTTTTATACAAGCTACAAACTGCTCATGCTGAAGTGTTTATTCACTTATTTCACCCTAACAAATAGAAATAGATTGGCACGTGTACTATGAGATGATTTAAAAAAAATTGTTGGCTAGATTATTGATGATTATTCCAATAAACAACTAATTCGGATCTAGATCAGAATACCCAGTATGACTCAAGGTCAACTGTGTATAAAATGCTCTACTCACCACAGAATAGATGCCCACAGTTTGTCTCCACAGGGAAAATGGCTACGTGTAAACATACAGGACAATTGCGGTCCATGCTACCGGCAGATATGCCTGATTGAGAGTCCTGAAAAGTAAAATGATTTTTTAAAAAGTCTTATTTTGGAAAATATAAACTTCAGGTCAATTGTAACCAAGGAAAACTAATATCACAATGTATTTCCTTATTGGGTTATAGCAGGAAAGGAAGTGCTGCCCATCCCATTCTCCAGTAGGACACCTTCTTTGTCAATCATGTGGTTAAACACAGTACGCAAGGTCAAAGACTAACACACTCTCACCTATACACTCACAGCCTAATGAGGTCAGCCTGACAATACCCGAAAAAAATTATTTCCAGTAAGTTTACACAGTCATTTACACACATGTTTGAAATCTGTATAGCATCTGTATGCTAATGTTAAAATGCACTTACATATGAATAAATAGTGCACCACGTATTCCATTCCATTACAATCAAATATTACCTGAAACCGCTAGCATAATGTCCTTTATTGGATAATAGATACATAACAACTCTAACGGAAATATAGAGAGCTAGCTAGTTAGTTAATTAAATGTGTTGTCTTGTGTGTGTGTGTGTTCACCTCACTACTTCTTGTGTACTAGCCTTGTAGCTGATGACCTCTGATCTCTGAAATCCACAAAAACCTACAAAAGTGAGAAAAATAAAAATGTCATTGTTTTTGGAATTAACTACATCAGTTAACTTATGTACAGAAGAGTAATATAAAGGAGATTGAGACAGTTATTATTAATGAAGCATTGTTTAAAAATTGTATAAAAATGCATTTTAGAAAAAATAAAAAAGTGTAACATGTTTAACGTGTCTGAATTCTGGAATTCCCACATAACTCACAGCAGTGTTCAGGGCTGCTTAAGGACTGACCCATATTGCATCATTCTCTAAATACATGGATTTACCAGAAGAACATTTAACGAAAAGAAAAAAATGTGTATTTCCCTGTATAAACACCTAATTATTCCTTGCTTTGTAACAAAACTATTTCTCAATTCATTTCAAAATAACCTATCACATTATTCAGTGATGTTTTGTACATAAAATACCTTTTTTTTTTTTTTAATTCCATCATGTTGCATTAACTTTAGAATTTATTTTAGGGTTGACATTTTTTTCTCTGTATAAAATCCTTGACATGATGAGTTGAGCTGCCAAGCCTTCTGCAACTGATATAGAGGTGTTCTTTACTGCCCCAACAAACTATTACACAGTTTAGAGTATGTGTCTCTCGATAACAACACTAACATCAGGTTGCATGTGCATGTACAAAGAAGGTTCTGATCTGTATGTGAATATGTAATGTAAACATTTTGACCAGCTATTCAGTTAAAAGCATGCTGACTTTGTTAGTGTGATGTTTTGTGATGTACACCTATATAAAAAAAATTGATTTATCTACACTATGTTAGACCTCATATTGTTATCAATGAATGAGCATTAACATTTGTAACTGAATACATCAAAACATGTTTGGAGGTAATAAGGTAAGGTGTACAACAAAAATAGTTTTTAAACTAATTTCATAAATCACAAATAAATGTGTTTCTTACCTATTAAAAGAGTTGTGACAGATGTGCATATTTGTGCGTATTCTGTCTACTGTGGTTACTGTTGGAAGAGAAGGCAATACTTTCTGACTGCAACAGCGTGCACAATAAATTTGACAGGCAGGTGAATAATTAACTAGAGGCCTTCTGAGGAGTGTGCCTTTTGCATGCAAGATAGCTCAAGTGTCACCCAATATAGAAATATTTCGTGTGTGTGTGTGTGTGTGT
>JAFFST010000231.1:36577-47089 GCA_022414735.1 Noturus placidus | reverse complement strand
TCACAGCTGTAATCGCAGCAAAAGGAGGCGCTACAAAGTATTAACTTAAAGGGGCTGAATAATTTTGCTCGCCAAATTTCAGTTTTTTATTTGTTGAAAAAGTTTGAAATATCCAATAAATTTTCTTCCACTTCATGATTGTGTCCCACCTGTTGTTGATTCTTCACAAAAAAATTACAGTTTTATATCTTTATGTTTGAGGCCTGAAATGTGGCAAAGGGTCGAACAGTTCAAGGGGGCCGAATACTTTCGCAAGGCCCTGTATATACACATCATCCACTTCATCCACCATCATATCAGTGGTATTTCCTAATCAGCCAATCATGTGGCTGTGGGTCACATTTCACAAATCTGATGTTTGATACTAACATTAACAGAAGCTCTTGACTTGTATCTGATTTTTTTTTGCATTGCATGCCACCACATGTACAGGTGTTCCTAATAAAATAACACACACGTATTTTTTGTTTGTTTTGGTGTGCATGCGCTGTGCATGTGACGTTCACTTGTATTCACTCAATGAGAACTCGGTTAGGCTTCTTAAAGAGAATCTCTTCAGGTTACACCCTTGATGTTAGAGCTTTCAAACAAGAACAATTGTAACATCATCTGTGAACACGAAGTGTATGAGTGTGTTTGTATGTACCATGGTTTTGAGTGTTGGGCTGATTAAAGCGTTCAGGGTGAATAAAGCCCAGGTGCTCGGAGTCTTCAGACGGCAGTAGGTCAAGCGGGGCGGTGCTGTCGGGCATCAGTGCATCATTGCCGTAGCTCACTCTCACGTCGCTCTGCAGCGATGCTAACTGTGCTGACATCTCCTGCTGCTCATGCTGTAAAAGTTCTGAGATAAATCAAAAGAAGAAGAAAAAAAAATATTTTCAAGATTAACAGATTGAGACACTGTTTGCATGACAATTTAAAAATCAAAATTCTCAGAATGAATTCCTTATGGTAATCCAAAATCTGGTAATTGGAAAGGGAAACGCATTTCCCATGAAGTCACAAGAACGAATCTACTCCAAATGCTGTTTAATTGTATGAGCAATTACATTCAGTGGTTTACAGTGGCGATTATTCGTCTATTTAATGAATTATTAAATTACGCAGATATTTCAGTTGGATCACAATTCAAACCACTAATTATGAACCTCTTTAATTTTTACTGAGCCAAACGATGGACTTAAGATTTAAATGTCTCGAGTGGAGGAAAAGCCATATGAACAAATCAAAAGGAACAGAATTGAGTTATGGCATGAGAAAACAAGATCTTAGAAAAGAAGTGGGTGAAGAAAACAAAAGGAGCAAAGGATGAAATGTGGAAGAGAATAGTGAAAACACAAAGGGAAAGAAAAGCTGAAATGAAATAGAGGACATGATTAGAGGTGAAGTACCATGAAGATCAAGGGCTACTGCTCTAATTAAAAAGGTGTTTAAATCACAGACTTGCTGATGCTTGTGACAACACTCGAGTGGAAGCAGTGGGGAAGTCAGACGTGGCGATGGGCAAAGAGAACGAGTAGAAGAGAAAGAGACTGACTGAATCAGGGACTCACAGTTGGTCAAATGACGCACAAAAACACCGTACACGCACACACGAGGGCAAAAAAAGACGTGTGGAGGACATGAACACACACGATGATGGAATATTACTACTACAGCACTCTCAAATCTGATTAGTTGGAAGGTGTTGAGTAATCTATAAAAGCACAGCTCTGTCAATTGTGCCTGCTGGAATACAAATCTTAGGTTTATTAATGAGCTCGTCATTTATTTAGTTACAGCTCATAGACACAAAGTTGTATTACAACTGATCCACATTATTTTAGGCCAACAACAAAAGAATAGACTGTAATATTAGATAATCATTGATCTGGTGAAGCGGTCTGTAAGGAAACGTTTACGTAACATGTATGGAAGGAATTTCCTGCGTCAGCACTTTATAACTGTCGGTACGTTTTCCATGAAAGAGAACTTTGAGATTTCTTGTTTCTCAGTAACATGACAGATTACATTCTTTCTTTCTCTTATCAACTTCAAGAGAGAGAGAAATGAGAGGCTGCTGATGGAATGACTGTTTATAGTTGCTTTAACACAAGTGATAATTTAGGAACTATTTTGACCTATGGAGGTGCCCCAAGATTAAATATAACTATACATGAATTTCATTCATGATAAAGAGAGGAAGAGAAAAAAGAAGAAGAAAAAAAAAAGTGCATTGGCAAATCATCGTCTAATAAAGGAAAAAGAGGACTAAAACACGTTGGAGCATGCTGTTAATGGAAAATAATCCAACTTGGGGCAGTAACGAGAACTCTACTTCCTATGCGAGTCATATCACACCACCCTACCCTAGATTATTTTCCTATAACGGCACGCTCCACCATGATCCTTTATCTTCATCACCATTATCCTTTATCTTTCAAGTAAGGAATACTACATGTATTAATAATACACAAAACACTCACCAACTTGGTCCTGGATGTCCTCCAACATGCCTGGAACTTTGTACAGAAGTGCCAGAGACTGGTTCATCCTCTCCTCAATCACACGCAAGTGGGTCAACACCTGAGAACAAAAAGTCAGAGGTCCTGACGTCTGGAACTTTGATCCCTTTACCCCCTAAAGCGGATTTGAGTCTTATAAAAAGACACATTCCCTTGCAAGAACAAATCCATTTCACATGAACCTTGTTGGATATTTTCCCGTCAGTATTGGATTTCAGCTTTGAAAATTAAGCCAGACTCAGTCTATTATCCATTATGTGAACTGCTCACATGCTTCATAGGTCACGCATGAGCTAACTGAAAAATTAAGACAATTGTTTTTTTCCCCCCCTCTCTTTCCGGTTAACATCACTGTCTAAAAAAAAAAAAGAAAGAAAGAAAGAAAGAAAGAAAACATTAACAATTTAGAATGGTTCACTGCACCACAATAAGAATTTTTTTAAGTACTAACAAAGCTAAGCAAACCTAGATATTCTCAAACTGTAATCCACCAAATGACATTTGAGATGTTCACGTCACTGCAGCAACCACGGCAAAGCTGACAAAATTAAGCATCAAAGACAAAATTCACCCAAACCACATTCTGATGTCTGGATACATGTCTGCATTTTCCATTGCCTGGAGTCTCAGTCTTGTCAGCCACAGTGGTGTAATGTTAAGCAAGCAGGTCATTATTTCATACTCAGAAGACATCAGCCAATATACTTCATACCAAATGTTGAAAATTGGTCTTCCATTTGATAGAAAGTACATTGTACATCAACATTATTAAGGAATTTCAATGGACACTAAAGGCTTTACAGGACACTAGTATAACAAGTTGTGCAATTGTAAATTAGATTGTTTTTTTTTTTTGTTAAATCTGACCATGTCCATTTTAAGTTTAAGAATTTTAGTGCTAATATTATGCGTGTTAAAACTGCTGTGAACCATATAAACGGGGTACATACATCACGTGTATATCCGAGTACATTTCTACCAATAGCCATAATACATTTTAGGAAGCAAATGTTTGTAGCTCATCACACTGAGAATGAGATTCGATTGTGTACCTGAGGGCGAATCTGAGCAGCCTTCTTGGGGTCCACAACGCGCACATGCTCAAAGTGTTTCAGGGTGTGCTGCCTGTCCTTCTGCTCGGCACGCACATACTTCTTCAACAGACTGAACACATGACGTGGCTACAGACACACGAGAGAGAAAGAGAGAGGGGGGGGGGTCATTGTTCTTGGTGGAAAATGGCAACCAAATGGCCATTAGTCGTCAACCTGTCACTGCTTTAGGGATTAGCACAGAGCTGAAAGGGATAAGATGAGCCATATGGCAAGTGTTATTGCTATTAATATAGATTAATATGCTAATGTGAACTTCCTGCATGTTGCAGTGTTAATTTCTTTGATCTGAATGGAATGGGCTGGATACATAACTATAATTGGTTAGTGTGCAGTTGAACGTCATTTAAAAAAACCTTTAAATAATCCATGCAGAACAATAAACACTTCAGCTTCTTTTTAACGTGCAAGAAATTAATAAAAAGGTCTATGGATATCTCTTCACATTTACCTTCATTATCTATCAACAAGTTGCTATCTATATCAAAAGGTCCTTGACGACTGGCAGAAGTCTAGCTAACATTTGTCACAGGATAATATGAGTGGGATTTTAATATTCTTATTATTTTGTTAGCAGATTAACAGCAGCTAACGCTGTTGAAATATACAACAATCTAAACCAGCCTAAGAGAAGCTTGTATTTTTAATATCCAGGGGTACTTTAAATGAGCTAGCTTGGACTTGGGCACAGAAATATTTATTACCCTACATGCAGAGGCTTCTCTAGAATGTACCATTTTGTTCTAACTGGGATTTACTCAACACATGCAGTATTAAACATTCAGATTCAAACACTTCTTTATGAATGTTTGCTTCTGTAGTAGAAATACTGTCCCATTTCAACACATGTATATATGTATGCTGTTATCACCATCAGAATACTGGGTCCAAGAGGTAGAGGTTAATCCTATTCAATTTCTGCTTCGGTGTCAGATTTGAACTACAACAGGCTTGAAAGTGAAAATGAAGATTTTTTTTCAGAGGAAGGCTTGAGGGAGAAGAAGAGAGAACGGACGAGTGTAAAGGAAGAGAGCTGTCAAACGCATTGGAGCAGAAAGACAGTAAATGGATGGAGGGAGAAAAGAACAGTCATATGGAGGGCACAGATGGTAAGAGGGTTATTACTGGGAGCTAGAAGTACAGTGCTGTGAAAAAAGTATTTGCCCTCTTTCAGATTGTCTGTTTTTGTGTATCTCAATTAAAACAAAATCTGAGATCAAACAAAGGCAACCTGAGTAAACACAAAAATACAGTTTAAATGATAGTTATTTACTGAAGCGAAAACAGTTATCCAATACTGTGTTGTGTGAAAATGTATGTGCCCCCGTACTTACTAATTACCAAGATCTATGAAACTGCATTCATAATGGTGTTCAGTTGGACTAGACACAACCAGGCCTGATTACTGCAAACCCTGTTTAATCACATCACTTAAATAGAACTTTTCCAACAGCATGAAGTGGGTTAAAAGGTTTTACACAGTTACACAATCTGCCAAAGCGGAAATAAATTCCAGAAATGCCAATGAAGAAGGTGATTAAAATACATCAGTCTGGGAAGGGTTAGAAAGGCATTTCAAAGGCTCCGGGACTCCAAAGAACCACCGTGAGTGTCTTCATCTCCAAATGGAAAAAAGGCACAGTAGTGAACCTTCCCAGAAGTGGCCAACCTTCCAAAATTCCTCCAAGAGCACAACAATGAGTCATCCAGCAAGTCACAAAACAGCCAGTGTGATGGTGTGGGGATGCTTTGCTGCTTTAGGGCCTGGGCAACTTGCAGTAATTGAGGGAAACATTAATTCTGCTCTCTATCAGAAAAGGAGAATGTCCAGTCTACAACTGGATTTATGCAGCAAGACAAATGATCCAAAGCATAGGATTAAGTCCTAGCATTAAGGAAAAGGCTGATCTCAGTTATCGGAAGTGTTTGGTTTCAGTTATTGCTGCTAAAACTTGCACAGTAAGTTTTAAGTTTAAGGGGCAATTAGTTTTTCATATGGTTGACAGATGTTGGGTAACTTTGCTTCAATAAAATAAAAATAAAAAACCCCAAGGCATTGTGTTTACTCAGGTTCCCTTTGTTTTATGTTGTATTGCGTTTGAAGGTCTAAAACTATTTAGTACGAGATGTACACAAAACAGAAGAAAATCACAGCACTGCATGTGGAAATGTGTGCATTTAATCTGCTTGCTTGTGCATTTCCGTTTGCATTTTGTTTAGTCTATAGGCACACGCAAAATGCTGGCAAAGTGAAAAGTGAGACATTAAAACACTAGATGTGAGTGTGTGTGCACGTGTGTGTGTACCCGTGGCTGGTCTGCCTGCAGGGCACTCAGAAAACTCTCAAGTGCAAGGCGTCGACGGTCATTAAGAAGGGCCTCCACACGAGCCATATGAGTTTCCACTAGCTGTTGCCTCTCACTAGCTGCTTCCATCTCTAAAGCCTCCACCTTCTCCTGGAAGTGCTGCTTAGACAGAAGTGAGAAGAGTATGGGAGAATACAGGAGAAGGAGAGGATAAGGGTGGAAGGAAAAAAAGAGGGGAGGAGATGGTTCGATATCAAGAGAGATTAAAAAAATGGGTATGACAAAAAAAAAAAAAAAAAAAAAGATGAGAATGGAGAGGGGTAGACAACTGAAATCTGATCCCAATTTTAACAATACAACAGAGGCAACATTTCCATCACACATGGTCCAGGTTGACTTTAGTGGAAATTTCCATATGATGAAAGCTCAGAAGCTTCGCCTCACCTGGACGACTGCCTTCTTATCAGCACGTGGCAGACTCTTGGACTGATGCTCAGCCTCCTCCCACTCTCTCATCACCTACACAATGATGTAAATCTTAATGTTTGTTTTTCAATGCTTTCCACCACAGCATATTAACACAGCTACATGGAAAAGAGGACTTAAAAGGGGCATCTGACAGTATCTCACCCTGCTTATCCAGTTCTGAGCACCTCTGCATTCTCGTTCACACCCAGGGCAATTACAGTGCAATCCACCCACAGACATGTTTTTAGGAAGTAGGAGACTCCCACAGACATGCAGAGAACATGTGAAACTTCACACAAGCGGTGAGGCAACGAAGCCATGCTGTTCCACCCAATCTTTATAGTCACACATTTATATTTTCCCTTTAGTAACCTACATCTCAACAACTACCAAATTAAAATGCCTCCACTTTCCTGTTATCTGCTATTGCTGTCCCCCCCAGTCTTTCTCACTCTCTATACTTGTCTGCCTGTCTCTCTCTCTCTCTCTCAATCTCTTGTCCTGAAATATGAATTTAATAAGATTTTTGATAAATGAAAAACAAGTTTTCTTGTAAGATATGGCATTACACGTGATACGTTCTGGAATGTTTTTTTCTACATGAAATATGTCCAGGTGTAAATACAAAGTGCATGTAAAACCAGAATTTATCTTTACTGTATGCACACAAGCCATTTTTATCTTTACTTTATGCAAAACATACAAGCAAAACTCCCTGTCTCATATATGTACTTATAAACCCATTCCCAATGCATGAATCATGACTTAATCTTGATTCTAGGCATCTTTGCTGAAGGCTAGGACTTGTTTTCTCAGAAAGAATACTTTATACATGAGCAAATTTAATTATCGAACAAAATAAAATGGTATTAAAGTCTGGAGCAAGCACTATTTATCTTTCTCTCTTACCTGAGACATTCTCTCACGATGTTTAGCTTCCAGGCTCTCCTTGGCCTTCTGAAAGTGTGCATGCTCGTTCTCATCGGCTGGCGTCTCCAGGTAGAGGTCCACTGCATCTGGCGAGCTTGGAGATGTGGTGGGCACTACAGATGGACAGAAAGGGACGAAGTGGAAAAAAAAATGGAGAGATGGCAGATAGAGTGGGATAAAGAAATGAACAATAAGGTGATGAGTTAACAATACATTAGCAGAGAGCTTGTTGCTGGCAGCAACAACATATCACACGTTAGCATATTAGTCATTGAAAAAGGCAGGTTAAAAAGAGGAAAATTAGCTTGAAAAACAGACCCAAAGTAAGAAGAGAGAGACTGCTTTGAAAAGTGAAGCAGCAATGCAAAATGCAGGAACGCTGAAGCTATTACTGTACATATTATGGCCCAAAACCATTTAAAGTACCAGGCAGTTTGCTGTGAGCGGTCCCGTATCACTTACAACAGACAATAGTAACCTTTCACACAACAGAAAGACAAATAATGATCCACAAATCTGCATTAACCTTAACTTAAAATTCTAGGGTGTGCAAAGGGTTCGACTCAACCGTATAAGAAGATTACACTTTCTCTCTTTAAATATTTGTGTCTTGGACACATGGACGAGGAACCATTCGTGGATTTTTCAGCCCGACAGTTAATATGTGGAGAAAATAATCATAATCCATACCAGGTCAGAGGCTATCACATAAACATACATGACCTTCCAGCTTTAAAACATACAGTGCCCTACACTAATATTGGCAAAGAAGTCTGTGAGAAATTGTCATTTAATCTTTTGTTAAATTTTTTTTAGAAAAATACTTTGCTCTAATGGAGATCAAACAATTGCAAACAGCAGGTTTATCCATAAATTTTTTGGTGTTAAATATAGGTGTACAACAATTATTGGCACCCTTTTAATCAATACTTAACGGTTATCTTGACAAAGGGAGGTAGCACCGAGTCTTCTCCTATAACGCCTGATTAGATCGGAGAATACATGGTGGGGGATCGGAAATCATTTCTCCATACAGAACCTCTCCAGATCCTCCAAATATTGAGGTCCAGAAGCAGTCAGGTTTTCATTTAATATCTGTTGATATTTGAGTCCATGATGCCATGTATCCTAACAAAATAAAAACAGCCCCAAAACATTATGTTTTATACCTCTATATGTAACTGTGTTCATGAGGTACTTTTCCATATGGCTACCTCTGTGTGTGCACCAAAACCACTTCTGGTGTTTATTACCAAAAAGCTCTATTTTGGTTTCATCTGACCATAGAACCCGATCCCATTTGAAGTTCCAGTCGTGTCTGACAAACTGAAGACGCTCGAGTGTGTTTATGGATGACAGTAGAGGCTTTTTTTCTTGAAACCCTTCCAAACTACTTGTGGTGATGTAGGAGACTTCAGATTGTAGTTTTGGAGACTTTCTGACCCCAAGAAGCAACTAACTTCTCCAAGGATCACAGCTGGAGAATTGCAGGAGATATTTTGGTCGCTCGAACCACCCTGAGACGATATAGACACACGTCCAACTCCAGGTCGATTCAGAACATTTCCAGTTGACTGGAACTTCTTAACTATTGCCCTGATGGTAAAATGGGCATTTTCAATGCTTGTACTATTTTCTTATAGACACGTCCCATTTTGTGAAGCTCAACAACCTTTTGCTGCACAATTGCAGCTATATTCCATACTTTTACCAGTTGTTATGAATGACTAAGGCCAAATTCCCCATGTTTAACCTCATATTTATATCCCTATTTATATTTATGTTTTTTTATTTTTTAATATCTTTATTGAAAGAAATGGCACGTCAGACAACAAATAGCAACATCAGCAACTAGAATATCCGCTGTACACAAAGAGCCGCATTTATATAAAGACTAAAATAAATAAACAAACAAACAAACAATACTTGCAGACCTAAATTTGTATAACACGGTGAAATAACAAAATGAGATCCATACTTTCAGTTTTTTGTTTTTGGTAACAGAACAGAATATATAATAAACCAGACATACACACACTCATAAAGCAAAACAAAGAACCAAAAACTAACAAACAAAACAAAACCAACAAGCAAACAAAAACAAATAAAAGTAAATAAAAATAAAAAAAGGATGTCCAAAAAGACAAAAGAAAATTAGGGAGGGAGCGAGGGATGGGAGGGAGGGATGGGGGTTCCCTCAGTCAGAAGGCAAACACAACAAAGATTTGAAAAAGTTAAAAAGGCTGCCACTTCCTGTAGAACTTATGAGAGTTGGCACCCAGAGAGTACCTAATCTTTTCCAATTTTAGAAAAGACATGACATCCCTGAGCCACTGAGTGCTGGAGGGAGGCTTTGCAGATTTCCAATAGAAAATAAGGCGCCGTCTTGCTAACAAGGAAGTGAATGCCAAAACATCCAATTGGTTTGAGGTGTACCTGTTACAGTCCTCCGGATACCCAAATATGGCAATATGAGGAGAAGGTTTAACAGTAACAGACAGTATTTTAGAAATACTGTCAAAATACGTCTGCCAAAAGGAGAATAATGATGGGCAAGAATAGAACATATGAGTTAGGTTGCAGGGAGAGGCATGACATTTATCACATTGGTCAGTGACCGTGGGATAAATCTGTGATAGACGTGTTTTGGAGAAATTAATCCTGTGCACTACCTTGAACTGTATCAAAGAAAGACGAGCACAAGATGAACTGGAGTGGATCTTGGTAAGGGCAACGTCCCACCAGGTTTCATTTAAGGCCAACCCCAGTTCGCCCTCCCAAGCAACCTTAATTTTGGTAATAGGTGAGCTATCGTAGGATAACAGCTTATTATAAATTTTTGAAATAAGCGATTTCTGAAGGGGGTCAGAAGAAAGGAAATCATCCCACAATTGACTTGGGAGTGAAGAGGGAAAAGTAGAAAACAATGATCTTGCGCAATGTCTAACTTGGAAATAACGAAACAGATGGGACTGTGGAAGCTGAAAGTTGCTCGACAGATCTGCAAAGGTATCGTCCCTGTAGAGATCTTTGAAGGTTTTGAGACCTTTGTCGTGCCAGATAACAAAAGTAAGGTCAGATAGTGCGGGTTGGAATAAGTGATTCTTCAGTAACGGGGCTAAGGTGGACACGGAAACAAATTTATAATTCTTCCTAAACTGGTACCAAATTTTTAGAGTGGAACTAACCCCT
>JAFFST010000231.1:0-13053 GCA_022414735.1 Noturus placidus | reverse complement strand
TCCTTTGTTGTGCATGCTGATGTGAATGTCTTAACATTAGATAACAGTAGGATGTGAGGAATTATACCCACAGAACAAGAGAAAAAATATGAATGCATACAAATATGAATGCATACTGTGAACGTATTCTATGCATGGGCGTAACCACGCACTCTTTGGGGGGTCGTGACCCCTCTAACCCCCAATGTTGAGGAAATACCAATCTGTCCCAGTAAATATACAGGAGAAAATATTTTCTATATGTTCCGCTTTAATTTTCCCTGCCAAAGGATCTGTCTTTTCTTCATCTATTCTGTTTATTTTATTTATGTCTATTCTTTTTTAATATATTCACATTTGTTAAGGAAAATCGGTGTGTGTCCCCTCCAGTTGTACACCCAGTTGTTTCACCCATACTCAACACAAGTTAGGTGATGTATTTTAGCAGCTTCCCCATGCTGTGGGAGTTTCTATCACTCAGAAACCACGTGATCTCAAACAGTAACTATAATCCTAAAATTAGGTTCTAAATATGCAAATTTATAGCGCTTGGACCGCCCCCCCCTCATGTCCATAACATGGTTACGTCCTTGTACAGCCGTATTCTAAAATTGATTAATTATTTTCCACAAAATTCTACAAACAATACCCCATAATGACAATGTGAAAGAAGTTTGTTTGAAATCTTTTCAAGTTTATTAAAAATAAAAAACAAAAAAAAGTCACATGTACATAAGTATTCACAACCTTTTCTCAATACTTTGTTGAAGCACCTTTGGCACCAATTACAGCCTCAAGTCTTTTTGAGTATGATGCTACAAGCTTGGCACACCTATTTTTGGGTGGTTTCTCCCATTCTTCTTTGCAGGGCCTCTCAAGTTCCATCAGGCTGGATGAGGAGCGTCGGTGAACAGGCAGACTCAGATCTCTCCAGAGATGTTCAATCAGGTTCAAGTATGGACTCTGGCTGGCCACTCAAGGATATTCATAGAGCTGTCCTGTAGTCACTCCTTTGTTATCTTGGCTGTGTGCTAAGGGTCGTTGTCCTGTTGGAAGATGAACCTCCATCCCAGTCTGAGGTCCAGAACGCTCTGGAGCAGGTTTTCATCAAGGATGTCTCTACATTGCTGCATATTTTATGTTGTTTAAGACTAGATGCAAATACCAGGAAATAAAACCTGAAATCCTAAAATCTCGTCTCATATCCATCTTTTGATCTCAAACCCAAACGTCTTTATCTCCTAATATTTTGTACCTTGTTACAATACCACAGAAATACTGACGTCACACGCACATCCTGTGGCGTATAATACCCCGTCGTCAACAGACGTCATCGTACCCTTCACCCCCCCCTCTCCCCTCCTTGATGACGTAATATATGGACGACCCCAATAGTTCCAGAGGGGACTGCATATTGAAACTAAGACTCCCACAAGAGAAAACTACTCATGACACCGGCAAATAATCACTAATCACTGTGAACATAAGGTAACTATTGTTATATCTTGTTATATCTGTGAACTTTTGAATCTTTCTTCATTTCCCAGCCTTTTGTGTATTTTCAGGTGGGGTAAAAAGAGCTGTTTGTTCTTCCCTGATGTATCTGGATGATGTTCATGGTCAATACCCAAATTTGTAACATGAACTTACAGAGCCTAGCCACAACGGAAATATAATGCCAATAGAGACACATGAAGCACACCTCGCAGGCTATGGAAATACAGCTGGCTAAGCATCATCTTTCTGTGTGGCTGCAGTGAGGAGTGAAATGAGCAGCAGGTATAGCAGCAGAGCCCACAGGGAAGAAATAAAGCTTCTTCTCTGCACTGCAGCTGCAGGAAGAGAAGACTCTGCTGATTAGTCTTATAGAACAGGAGTGAGTGCTTTTACTGAATCAGAAGTAGAGAAGGCAATGGGCATATCTGATAGCAACAATGCAACAGAGCAATGAAGTGAAGAGCATGGGGGAAATTAGTATTCATTTGCAAACTAAACATATTAAAGTTGGGTTGCAGAAATCACAATAGTTGATGGATGGAGTTAAGCAGGATACAGTTCAGGCCACATTGCTGCTGAAATGCAACCCAAAACAAACAAAAAAAAAAACAATAGTTTTTGTCAGAAAGACATGATTCATCCTTGAGTGCTGAGGCCTCTCGGCATCGAATCTGGAAATACATAGTCACATTGGTAACCCCCACAAACACAACAGTCCATCCAGAAAGGCGTATCGGATGAAATGCTTAGCATTTAATCATGAATGAGAATAAATGGAAAATACATTCTGTTCATGCAGATTTAAAGGGTGTTTATTCTTTCTTTTTAAATGACTTTACCTCACATGAAATATTATATTTCTCTCGTATGTTCAGTGTAAGATAAACAACAAATCCCTTTTTATACCAATTGGTGCCAATAGTCCTGACATCATTGTATATTTATGTAGCCCAATGAGTTTGTCAAAAAGTTCATTTGTTTTCTTTTCTCTTTATGAGCACACCACTCAATCAATTACATTAGTCACATTTTGATAATTGGCTGATGCTTTCATCCAAAGCGACTTACATTTGAGACAAGATACAACTGAAAAGTTGAGGGTTAAGGGCCTTGCTCCTTTTTCTGATCAGTAGAACAAATCCTTAACCACTGAGTTGCTACTTGCTCACAGTCATTGTATTGTATGGAATTTCACAGGCTTATACTCTTTTGACATCAATATCATCTGGTTTCTATTCACACATTAAAGTACAAAGTCCTGCATGTGAACAATATGGCTCATCATGAAATAGATACAACTGTTCTTCAAGTCATAATCCCAAAATAGAGCATGGCTTTATCCGTGACATTGCTTCTACATTTTGTGTCAGAGAGTAATCCAAGTGTCCATAATCCACCTGCATATTCCTTCAAATGTACACACAAACCATTAAAAAAAGTCAACGTATACAAACACTGGGAATGATCCACATCCCCATTAATATAAATCGTATTAAAAAAGGTCCTGGGTCATACGAATGCACAGGATGCAGACACAATATCCCAGAGTTCAGTTATTTTTCTTACTCACAACGTACCAGAGGCAGCTTTTAATATATTGTAACATTGTCATTCTGTCCAATGCGGCTCTGTATATCATAAGTAGCGTTTTCCAACCCACTTCTCAAGTGTGGGCATAACGAAAGTTTATTTTTGATTGTAGCCGGGGTAAGGTGGAGGTGGGGAGTAGTTCGCTGTTCTTGGAAGCCTTGGGGTATATGGAGGAGGTTGAAGATCTGAGGGATACATCTCATAGTCAAAACTGTAGGGAGGTGGTGGCCCTGTGTGTGGAAGACAGCAAAACATTAATATGACAACATAAATGCCAGCTATAGAGGTGTAGCAATATAGAAAAAAACATCCATTTATTCATCGGTTCATCCTTAACAGCAGTGTTCCCTTATGGAATAAGTAATTCAGTTCTGTAAAGAGTGTGATGAAGTGTGATGTTGTTACCTGGATAGCCCTGAGTCACTGTGTTGATATATGATCTGTTGAAGACGCCCACTCTAGCTCCACGTCCATTCTTCAAGCACATGCAAATGCACAAAAATATGGCTGCTACAGCTCCCATCAGAAAGACTACTCCAAACACGATCCCTGAAATAGCTGTTCCCCTAGAAGAGGCATATCAGCACTGCATTATAAACAACATATAGACATAAAGTACACAGAATTCAGAACAGCTTTATTAGATTAGATGTGGCTCAGTCAATAGAGCAGGTTATCCACTAATCATAGAGTTGGTGGTTCGAATCCTGGCCTGGATGATCCCATGCCAAAGTGTTTTTGGGCAAGATGGCAAGTTGGCAAGCTAGCACCTTGCCATGTCCGATGGCAAGCTAGCACCTTGCATGGCAGCTCTGCTACCGTGAGTTTATGGGTGAATGAGCTATATAAGTGCGCTATTTATTTATTTAGATGACCTCATGGAAATGGGACATACAGGCTTATTGTCATGAGAAAAATAAATGGTAAATGGTGCACTTATATAGCGCTTTTATGCAAAGCGCTTTACACTGTGTCTCATTCACCCACTCACACACACACTCACATACCAATGGTAGCAGAGCTGCCATACAAGGTGCTAACTTGCCATCAGGAGCAACTTGGGGTTCAGTGTCTTGCCCAAGGTCACTTCAACATGTGGAGTCATGTGGGCCAGGAATCAAATCGCCAACCCTACAATTAGTGGACAACCCTCTCTACCACCTGAGCCAAAGTACGCTCTCCGATTCGATGTTTTTATTTACCAGGGCCTAAATAAGAACTGTATCGTCCTCAGCAACTTCTCTAAACAAACAACAGAAACACACACACACACACACACACACACACACACACACAAACACACACACGCCATATTTGAATATGCAGTCATTTCACATTTCAAAAATTACAACATATTGAAACCTGTTCTGTTATTTTTGTTCTCACTTTAGTTACTTTAAAAACACTCATTGTTTATAGAAGTTGGTGAGGACCACACAATTGTTATGTAGACCCAGATAAATTAAAACATAGAATCAAAGGAGGGTGTACCTTCTTTTTTCCATGACTGTATAGTAAATGCTTTATTAAATATCCTAAATGTATTTATGTAAATTTAGTCAAAATAGTAAACAAAGTGCAGGAAAAAAGCAATGGCTATGCATATGCATTCATCATGGCTATGGGGGAAAAAAAATAAATAACTGTACTTAAATACTATTTTCAAAGATTTTAAATTTACTGAAATATTATAGAAACACAATACTATTATGCAAGTAAATTTACAAGAGAAAAAAAAAAACTTACTGACTTCTTATCTTCCATTTTGGGCTTCAAAGTACTTGTTAATTATCCTATATAGCACAAGATATTTTTCTTGCCCAGTTACTACACCAATCACCAATACTACAAAATCAATTGTTATTTTGCTTATTTATTTAA
Organism: Noturus placidus; assembly: GCA_022414735.1. NCBI lineage: Eukaryota > Metazoa > Chordata > Actinopteri > Siluriformes > Ictaluridae > Noturus > Noturus placidus. The sequence continues at coordinate 8,106 of JAFFST010000231.1, read as the reverse complement.
AACAAAAAGAAGATATTTATATCAAATTCACATCAGTGTCAAATGAATCTGTCCACAACTGTGCTAACTGCTCTCAGCAGAAAATTCTCTCAGTCATTCATCAACATGGGAAATATCTACACATCTGAAAATACACATATTCACAGTTAGATCATGGCTGGGGATTGGCAGAACAAAATATTCAAATGGATCATCAGAGGAAACATTTTCTTTCATCTAACCAGAAATATAAGTGTGTGGAGTTTGTATCTGACCATAGAACCCGGTTCCAGTGAAGGGTTCATTACTGAATGAACCCTTCACTGGAACCGGGTTCTATGGTCAGATAAGACAACAATGGAACTTTGTTGCAACAAATAATCAAGGTGGGTTTAGGGTAAAGAGAAGGATATTTATACAGGAAAGAACGATTCCCACTGTTAAGTATGTTGTGGAGCTGTTTTTCCTCCAAAATATCTAGGAACCTTGTTAGGACACATGGCATCTTGGACTCCATGAAATACCAGGAAATGTCTAAGGAAAATATCCCTGCCTCTGCCAAGAAGCTACAACTGACTCATGGTTTGATCTTCCTGCAGATTAATGATCCAAAACATACGTCCAAATCTGGAGAGACTCTGTATTGAAGACTGATCTCAGCGTTCTCTCAATAAGTGTGACGTGGTTTTGTTAAAAAATTTAAATTAATTAATTGTTACATTTCTTTCATATGTTCAGTGCAAGATTAAGCTAATTAGCCACAATGACTTTGTGCTTATATTTTAAGGAAATCATGCAGTAATTAACACAAGGTTACAACTGATTATAGGCAATATAGGCGGCTGTGGCTCAGTCGGTAGAGCGGGTTGTCCACTAGTCCACTAATCCACTAATCGTAGGGTTGGTGCTTCGAATCCCGGCCCGGGTGATCCCATGCCGAAGTGTCCTTGGGCAAGACACTGAACCCTAAGTTGCCCCCAATGGCAAGCTAGGACCTTGCATGGAAGCTCTGCTACCATTGGTGTGTGAGTGTGCTCTCATTTGTAAAAGTGTCTGCTAAATGAATAAATGTAATGTAAATATAGGCAAAAAAAGGCATTATACTTGCTGCTAATTACAATAATAATAAAAATAATAATAATAATAATAGTAATAATAATAATAACATTTATGCTGCCTTTGCATTTCTTTTTTCTCAACCATCAGCGCATGTTTTACATTTAATTCCACAGGAAGCAGACACATTCTGCACACCTTAAAAAGCATTGGTATCTTTTTTTTTAGTGCCACAGGGAAACACTTCTAAACTTTTTTGTAAAGCACAAAGTGATGTTAAAGGCAACAATTTCCTCATGGTCAGAGTTAAACTAATCTTTACTATAAAGGAAATTTCATTATTTAAAATGACAATAATAATAACAATAATAATAACAATAATAATAATAATAATAATAATAATAATAATAATAATGAAACTCTAAAATCTAATCTAGATAGCAAGCTAGGTTTGTTTGTTAGCCAATACTAACAAATGTAAGTTTGTAAGCCAATGTAAGTCCAGAGTTTTCCCAGAGATTTTCTGTAAAAAAAAATGGCCATGTGTGAAAGCACCCTTAGTCTAAAGGAGGCAGCTTGCCTGATCTTGGGAGACAGGAAATATTAATATTAATATTTATTAATATTAATATTTAGATCAGATTTAGATAAAATACACTGCCATAATTAAAGTGGGACTGGTATGTGACATCGGAGAATAACGAGTGTCCTAAAATTAACACATTTTTAAATAACATTATTATCTCCACTGCAACACTGCAACATAAAAATACTGACCTTGAAATACCTTTGACTGGACATCTCTATAAGCAACTTATTTACACAGTAACAAGATTTTATTTTCCCAACCAGCACTGTTCTCCTTCTTATAACCCCCCCCCCCCCCCCCACACACACACAATCAGGAGGTAAAAAGTGTGAGCATTCCACCTGCCTTGCAATCGATTTAGTTAGGATTACAGTGCATGTCCAGTGTGAAAGCAGCTTTACCAAGGGTGCCTTTAATTATGGAGCTGACTGAATGTATTGGCAATAAACATAATAAAACATCAGTGACTTATCTGGGTCTTTCTATCCCCCAAGTCAACCAGCGCTTTTGTAACATCAAACACGGCCACCCAAGTTGCTGAAATGTACTTGCTTCTTGCAAGGAATGAATCCTTTGTTATTGTGTGCAAGAGGTCAACACTGTTGTATCACAGGAAAGATGAAGCACTTTCAATAAAGGTAGAGACACAGGCGTGATGTTGGAATAAACACGATTAACACACCTGACCAAACATGTCTAAAGTGTTGCACAGAGAACTCATGCCCATATACTGTACACTCACTGGCCTGGAATAAAGTGTATGGACCTTTGTGAAAGAACCGTCAGTGCATGATTTGTCTTTCTGACTCCAATAATTTCATTAAAGATACATACACACTTACATACTGTAAGTTACACCTAACCGTAATTATTAGAGAAAACACAAACCCTTCAAGAATAGTTGAAGGTTCTTGGCTTCCTAAGAGTGTTCTACTTATTACCCTTTCTAATATGAAAACATTAAACAGAACTTTTAATGGTTCTCCCTGCTATAAAAGTAAGTTAAAGATATTCTGAAAATCTTTTCAAGCACCATGTACAGACTTGGCAACAGAACAGAGCAGAAATCCCTATAGGCAGTTTGTTGTAGTAAAGGGCTAGTCAGGAATGTTTATTGTCTCAGCACCCTGGACATCAATGAGGTTTCAGATTCATAAACATGATAATTAAAAAAACAGCTGCTAGTAAAGGTCAAAGTTCAACCTAATGGTGACAGCAGGACAGAGAACAAATGTCAGGGGAGATGGGTGTCTGTTGTTATGCGCATTTCACTGGGTACTTACGAGAGTACATCTCCCATGTAGGCATAGTATGAGCAGCAGAAAGGAGGCACTCCATTGCAGCAGTATTCAACACAGCCACTGCACTGAGCCTCTCCATGGCCTGTAATTGCATACAAACACAAAGATAAATACCAGCATGCCTACAAATAACCATAATCTCGGCAACCAAAAGGAAATCCTTTAATCCACCAAAATAAACTCAGCATTGTGTGTACAATGCATTAAAAAAAATCGGAATCAAAAATGTGGCCATATAGTCGTGACTGGAATTTCTGCCAATGACGGAGCATTTTGTAACAAAGATTAAAGGTTAAAGTTATAAACACTACAATCACATTAAGTAAAGACAAGAGACATTACTTGAAGTAATAGTTACTACAAAGTTATAGAAATAAGCAAAATACTGTAATTTGAAGCTGATCTTTTAAATCCAATGACCAAGTCAATTTGCATTTTACTCAGAGTTAAGTGACGTGTTAATCAGAAGGTCGTGAGTTCAAATCTCAACACTGCCAGCCTGCCACTGCTGGGCCTTTTAGCAAGGCCCTTGACCCTCAACTGCTCAATCGTATGAATGAGATAAATGCAATACGCTCTGGATAAGGGCGTCTGCCGAATGCCATAAATGTAATGTATTAATATTATATAATCTACAGTTTTCTTGCGTATTCCATATGTTTAGCTTCAGTTATGAGTTGCACTGAAGGATCCAGCAGTGTTCTAAACACAACCGCGCTATACGTATTCACTCTCTTCTCTCTTGCTGAGCTTGCATGTGTTGTTCACTAACTAATCTGGTCCTGCAGCCATCATTGCTTTAATCTCCCCTTTTTTTCGTACTTAGACCCAGTTGCTGCATTAAATACCGTTTTGCTGATGGGAGCCTTGTTTATTTTTCTTGAAGCCAATGACTAGGCTGTTCATTGGCATTTGTTTTGGTGTAATGGTATGTTAATGGTTTATGGTGTGTCATTTGGTCTAATCCAATGAACGATACTTCAGCATTAAACGTGCTGGATGGGTATTATATCAACCCTTACAAGGTCTTTTGCCAGATGCACAGGTTGGTAAGACTGGGCTAACTATGAGCACCCATATTGTTTGCATTCATTTCAATGAGTTGATAGCTCAATTAGGCTTGGCTTGGCATTTCCAACCATGTACATGGAGATTTACCAACTTGCAAAAACAACAGACACTTGGCTATAAGATTCTGAGTGAGGGTTCATAATTAGCTGGATCAGCACTATTAGATTAGGAATAGAAACACATCTCCCTGATATTTTCTGGACATCTCTAGGATTCTGCAAACATTAACGTAGGCACTTAAAACTTTGCGAACATTTCCGGTCCCAGCATGGACACACACGATCTTGGATGAAGTATAAAGCTTACAAGTTGGGATAGAATTTGCAACTTTGTACGACTTTATTGATAGGAGTTCCGACAAATTAAGTCTGCTTGCAAATTTCTCTTGAGATCATGTGTCTCTCCCCATGTAAACAAACATGTTTACTGACATCTCCAAACCTTGTTGACTGAACAATTGGAAGTGATGCCACAGGTGTAATGAACCCCTAAAAAGAAAACAGTAAACAATGCACTGTGCCTTGTGTAGGTGGCGCCAGTTTATATGCGGAATACCCCCAACCCCCTTCAGTTTAATGTATGTGATTGATGTGTGTGTGGTTGATGATGTGTGTGCTCCACCGTGTGTGGTCCCCAGCAGGTCCTGCTCATTCCCTCTGGGTCCTTTCAGCCAACAGGATCAGGACAAAAGGGCCTATAGAGCTTCAGGCACCTTTTTAAATGTTCCCACCCTGAGTAACCCCCATCCCTGCGACTGTGTAGTGTGAATAAGGGTTTAGCAATGCACTGGATTTACAGACTTATTAATGGATGCTTCATTGAGCTATTAATGAAGGAAGAGTAGGCAATCTCAATCAGGGTGTCAAGTTTAGGATTACAGCACCAGACGTTATAAGTTATTCTTCTCAGTAGGCTGTATGACAGAGCAAACAATATACATCTAATCTACATATACTGTAGAAATCCTACAAAAACTAATGTGTAATGTATCTAATCTAATGTATCATATTGTGGAGCAACAATAATTTTTGAAAATTCTTTTGCTGTTCGTTGGAAAAGTTTTCACAAGACATTGGAAAATCTTTAAATAACACACTTAAAGACCTACTTGACTGCTGTATGTGTTTAATAACCACACTGCAGAATTAATGTCTGAATGAAATGAGGCTCACCGGCAATAAAGCACAGAAGCAGCGACTCCCTTAAAAGTTTCCATCCCGTTTGTGAACTCGTCGTGTTGAGTCTTTTCATCTTTTTTTCTTTCTCTGTAGTATTTCCCATATATGCATATATAATATAAACATGAGTTAACCTGTGCAGAATGAAACACCACCAGACCCAGGCTCGGTGTAAACCTGAGGGTCAGTAGCTAATAAATGAAGATCGAATCCAAAAGAAGACTAAACCAATGTCCACGTGTTCCTGCTCCATAAGAAAGTGTCCCTTAACTTCTTTGCCTCCTTCCTGGTTTTTCTTTCCAGCTTCTCAGCTCCCTCCCCTTGAGGCTGAATGACTGTGTATCCGTGCAGAGAGATGGAGACAGGATGCGCCTGTGTCTGAGACTGAGAGTCCAGCTCGACAGAACACAGTGGGCGCCTCCAGTCACGACGCGCAAATCCACCATCAAAGAAAGCACAAATAAATGCCGAATGACGCTCTTGGAGGGGACACTGAATAAACTCACGATCATTCCCAGAACAGGACGCGTTGAGTCGTGTCTACGGCTCGGTCTAATGATCAGGTCACTCTTGTGTCTCAGATGTCTAAACTATATTCAGAACGACAGTTTGTTTGTTGCTTCCTGGAAAAAACAAAAAAAACCAAAAAACCTAATAGAAGCCATCAAATTAATTCTGAGGGTTTCACCTACAAATAACATTACAAATAATCAGCTGAGAACCATTAAAACCATTACTAAATGCTTTCCTTTACGTAGTATTTAAAAAAAAAAAATATATATATATATATATTGCCATATTTCACTAGGATATAGTGGTTTGTGTTGGTTTCCATGACAAATTTGTATGGTATTGATTTGCACATTTAATGGTTTCCATTACAGTTTTCCATTACCGTTTTGGTTTTGATTTGCACATTTAATGGTTTCCATTACAGATATGTATCAGCTTTGATTTGCATATTTCATGGTTACCATTACAGATTTGTATTAGTTTTGATTTGCATATTTAATGGTTTCCATTACAGTTTTGTTTTGGTTTTGATTTGCACATTTAATGGTTTCCATTACTGATTTGTTATGGTTTATATTTGCATGCTTACTGGTTTCCATTACAGATTTGAATTGGTTTTTCTTTTTCTGTTTAATTGTTTCATTACAGTTTTGTATTGGTTTTGATATGCACATTTTGTTGGTTTTTATTACAGATTTGTATTGGTTTTGATTTGTACATTTTTAATGGTTTCCATTGCAGTTTTGATTGCATAAATTTGACCTGCATGAAAGGCGTGCCAGAAAAAAGCCTTTGCAAGAGTACAGTTTGCCAATGAGCATATAGGCAAAGACCAGGCCTTTTGGAATAATGTGATCTAGACAGATAAATAAAAGATAGAGTTGTTTGGCCACAGTAACAGCAGACATGTTTGGCACTGACCAAAGACAGCTTTTCAGCGGAAGCACCTCAAACCAACTGTGAAATGTTATGGTTTGATGTTGTTTTGCTGGCTCAGGGACTGGACAGTTTGCATTCAACTATAAATTCTGTATCATATCAAATAGTGCTTGAAGATTATGTGAGGCTATATGTCCAAACCAAAAGTTGAAGTTGAACTGAAAGTGGACCTTTCAACAGAATAATGAACCTAAGCACACTAACAAGTGCACCAAAGAATGGATCAGAAAAAAAAAAGAAAAAAAAAAAAAAAGAAATTGAGGTTTATGGAATGGCCTAGTCCAGTAGTTCCCAAACTTTTCCAGGGCAAGGCCCCCCAAATGGCATTAACATTTGACCGAGGCCACCCTTTTGCAAGATGTCTTTAAAACACATTAAAAAAAAACAAACTTCTGTATATGGGTGGCTGTGGCTCAGTCAGTAGAGCGGGTTGTCCACTAATCGTGGGGTTGGTGGTTTGAATCCCGGCCTGGGTGATCCCATGCCGAAGTGTCCTTGGGCAAGACACTGAACCATAAGTTGCCCCTGATGGCAAGCTAGCACCTTGCATGGCAGCTCTGTTACCATTGGTGTGTGAGTGTGCTCTCATTTGTAGGTCGCTTTGGATAAAAGCGTCTGCTAAATGTATATATCCCAATTTTTATTAATAACTACATCTTACATATTTATATTACATTACATTAGGAATTGGTTGTGTGTGTCTGTGTGTGTATGAGAGTTGTCTGAGAGTGAGAATTTATTTTTAACACCAAATTGTTGAGGCGCCCCCTGGCGGCCCCCCTACTTTGAAAACCACTGGCCTAGTCAACTCCTGGATTTGAATCCCATTGAAATGTTGTGGGGGATTTAAAACAGGCAGTACATGCAAGAAAACCCTCAAACATCTTGCAACTGGAGGAATATTGCATGGAAGAGTGGTCAAAAATTCCAGCAAGCCTAGTGGACAATTATGCAAAATGTCTACAAGAAATTATTTCTGCAAAAGGGGGCAGTACTAGTTTTGAGGCCAAAGATATACTTACTTTTTCCACAGAAGTACATCACATTTATTGATATTTCTGTTGAATAAATGATTGAAAAAGCAAATTTTGTTGAACTATATCAATTTCATTAATAAGCACTGTTTCAAAGATGATCAAATGATTTTTTTTGTTTTTTTGCCTTTTCTTTTTATTTATTTATTTTCATAAGATTCATTAACATGTGATTCAATTACATGTGATTAATTTACATGTGATGATTCATTTTACATCAGAGGTAATATTAAAACAATTGATTAGAGACATTTAAATTGAATTCACTATATCAGAAATCCAGTAGACCAAATTTTATACACATCAAGTTGACTGTCTTTTTAAACAATCAGTGCGTTTACATGGACAACAATAATCCACTATTTACCCAATTAAGACAATACTCTGATTAAGAAACTACCATGTAAACAGCAATTTTTAATTGCCTTAATCTGATTAAAGTCATA